>JASAMX010019953.1:0-41269 GCA_030248175.1 Microlaimidae sp. YZB2_3 | reverse complement strand
TTTCCGCTTTTTTTTCCCTTTTCCCTTTTTTTTCTCTTTTTTTTCTTTATCCCCTGCTTGCCCAGCCCCTGTTTTATTGCCCCCCGTTTTATTGCCCCCCCCCCCCGTTTCAAAAAAGTTGCCCCCCCCCCGCGCCCCCCCCCATTTTGGAATTGCCCCCCCCGTTTTAACCCGGGGGGGCAGTGCACATGTCTGTATTTTGGAAAAAGTTCAACGCACATTTACCAAACGAGTCTTTAAAGTTTGTAAATTAAAAGATCCAGTTACGAAAACAGATTAAATATATTAAATCTTGAGTCTTTAGAAAAACGCAGAGAAAGAAATGATATGATAGTGACATATAAAATCATAAATGATCTTTTAAGTTTAAAAAGTAACAAATACCTTGTGTTTAACACAAATCATACTAGAGGTCACTCAAAAAAAATTAAAGTTAAGGACTCTAAGATTAATTGCAAAAAATATAGTTTTTTTAACAGAGTTTCAAATAAATGGAATTGTCTAAATGAAAGTCAAGTGAGCACTCCTTCGTTGCACTCTTTTAAGAAATCTCTATTAAAATAAACCTGATTACAATTACTAAATGAAGAGCTTTAAGTATCTAAAGCCTTTAGTCATTTTTTCCTAGTAAGTCCGAGCTTCTGTTGTGATACATTTTATTGCTACTGCTGATTATTTTTTTGTTTGTTTTTGGTGTTTATGTAATTTGTAATCCAACTGGGTTGCAATTTTAGATAAAAATATTCTACTTTGCTTGTAACTTATCTTGCTAGAAAACAAAATCTTAAATCTTAAACAACATTGCTTTGTTTAAATATTTTATTGGAAACATTTGTTTATATTTTATACTTGGGGGAGTTTATACTACCTTGGCAGGAAATTTTAACGTCTGTTTTAAAGCAACGCGTACTGCGGCGGTCTAATGCTTGGCGTTCAAGTGCTGCCGTTCAAATTTCCTAGAATCGTTCTTGAGGTTTCCGGAAATTTCGTCTTTTACATTTCGTCTTTCAACATCTAGTCTTCTACAACTCGTCTTTGAAAAGCTCGTCTTAGGAAAATTTGTCTTTTCGATGCTAATTTGCAAACGTACTTTTTAAAAGATGAGTTTCTCATATATTTGCCACTTGAACAATGGATCGAAAACATCAAGCCTAAGCAAAACCTAAAAATCAAGTTAAATTTTACCATGATAAATTTTTATTCAATGATTTGTTTCCAAAAAACTGCGAACCTAAGCATAATTTTATTCACAAAATTTTATTGTAGTAAATTTGTATTTAATAGTGTTTTTTTAATTCAAGACTAAACACCTTATTATTTTTAATTTAACTTGTCTTAATTTAACTATTTAACGTGTCCGGATTAACTAACACCGTGCTAGCCCCCAAATAAACTGTAGTTTACACGCAGACATGTGCACTGCCCCCCCGGGGTTAAAACGGGAGGGGGGGCAATTCCAAAACGGGGGGGGGGCATGGGGAGCAACTTTTTTGAAACGGGGGGGGGAATAAAAAGGGGGGGGGCAAGCAGGGGGGAAAGAAAAAAAGAGAAAAAAAGGAGAAAAAAAGAAGGGAAAAGGGTAAAAAGGGACAAAAAAAGCGGAAATAAGGTAAAAATAGGTCTAAAATGGCTTAAAATACATTGAAATAGGCTAAAAACTGCAAAAAATTCGCGATGATGGCGTCATCATAGGTCAAAAATGGCGTCATATTTTTAGGGTACTTTTTCATTTTTTGGCGGGGGGGGGGGGGCAATAAAACGGGGGGGGGCAAATCCTCCAATAAAACGGGGGGAGGGGCATTTTCAGACTGTGCACAGGTCTGTACACGGTGTGTATACACGGGACCGGATACACATACACTGTGTATACACCGTGTATACCCCGCTTTGTGAATTCCGGCCATGGTGATTTTGGGGCAGATAATTTTAATTTATATTTTCAGCAAAAATCCTGAATATTGTAGTACAAAAACAGCATCGCGCAAAAATATAATATAAAACTATTTTGGTACAAGTTCCATACGTGTACCAAAATTCAATTTGACCGATTCAAAAGTAATTACAAATTGAAAAACATTTTTATAGCATGAATCAAACACGTAGACCTCATTTTTGTTTTTATTTTTCGGATTTGAGCTTCTAAAAAAAGTTATGAGCCAATTTGTACCCAAAAATTGCTCTTTTTTAGCATGTACAATTTATGTTATTAAGAAAATTTTTTTATTAAGCCTTTAATCGAATTAATATTATTTTTTGTATTACCAAGTGTCTGGCAGTTACAAATATACCAGGGACGTATAAATATACCAGGCTCTGCCAATGTGTGCTTATGTAATTTTTAACTAAGAAAACATGTTTTTACCGCTAAAAACATTAGATAATAGGTAATTAGGCCAAAAACAGTGTATTATACAGCTTTATCTATGTTTATCCCTGCTTTTTTAACGTTTTCAAAAATTAAGGGGGGGGGCTCCGCCCTCCCCCCTCCCGAAATTTTTTTTTGTATTACAATCCCCCCACCCCAAAATGAAACTCTGGCTACGTCCCTGAAATATACTTTTATTATTTTCATTGTAACTACAAATTTTTTATAGTAACCATTCAAATAACCACCAAATTTTAGTTGTGAAAAAATTAAAATTTTTGAAAAACAACTTATTTTTAAAAAAATCAATTATATTACAATTTTGTTTGATTTTTAGGTTTTGCTTAGGCTTAGGAACAATAAATCGGTGAAAAACTAAGTTTAAATCAGCGTTTAAAATAAAACAAATTTTCTTGTCCATGTGTTTGGTGGTCCATGTGACTTTCAAATTTTCAATGTTTTTGAAATTTTTTGTGTTCTTTAGACTATTAGCATTGTTAAAGCATAGTTTTAAATTAATTTCGTTAGTTTACAATTTTTTTCTTAACATCATAAATTGCACTTGCTGAAAAAGGCCATTTTTTGGGTATAAATTGGCTCATAACTTTTTACCAATATCTTAAAAATAACCACAAAAATGAGGTCTACGTGTTCTATTTAAGTTTTAAAAATGTTTTACAACTTCTATTTACTGTTAAATCGGTCAAATCGAATTTTGGTACACGTATGGAACTTGTAGCAACTATTTTATTTTAGTTTATTTTGCTAAAAACTTTTCAAATATTTTAGCACAAGAATAGTGCATAAAATGCCCAGCGGTCCACAAAAACGAAACGTTGGTATTTTTAATGTAATTCGTAAATTCAAGGAAGTTTTTTTAATGGATTTCGCTTGAAAAAAAATCCTGAATATACTGAATATTTTAGCGTAAGACGAGTGAATAGAATGCCCAGCGGTCCGCAAAAACGAAACGTCGGAGGGATCGCTCGCAGTGCGTCGATGGAGGGTTCAGAAGGGAGTTCCAACGGGAGAAGTCCCAGCGGATCTCCGGCTCCATCTGCCTCTCGAAAGGTAGTAAACTTTTAGATTAGAACCCCAGCAGTATATTGTCGTATCCATAGGTGAGAACGGTTCGGGCAGCTAGAAAGGGAAGGGTGGTTTCCCGTGATAAATTGAATTTTGAATTCTAGGAGAGATCCCAGAGGGGTCCGGACCCCCCCCTCTAGCTTTTTAGGGGGGTCAACCCGGGGTGCAAAATTTTTAAATCTAGAGGGAGGCCAGGTGGGATCCGCGTCCGGTGTCCAAAGCAAAACAGTTTTAAACCATAATAACTTTAATAATTGTTTTTTTAATAGGATAATACTACATTTTATTGAATATAAAGCGATATTCTGTTGTAAAAAAGGTGTAAAAACATGAATACAGACCTGTGCACGGTCTGGAAATGCCCCCCCGTTTTATTGGAGGATTTGCCCCCCCCCGTTTTATTGCCCCTCCCCCGCCAAAAAATGAAAAAGTACCCTAAAATTATGACGCCATTTTTGACCTATGATGACGCCATCATCGCGAATTTTTTGTAGTTTTTAGCCTATTTCAACGTATTTTAAACCATTTTAGACCTATTTTTACCTTATTTTCGCTTTTTTTGTCCCTTTTTTCTTTTTTCCCTTCTTTTTTTCTCTTTTTTTCTTCTTTTTTCTCTTTTTTTTTCCCCCGGGTTGCCCCCCCCCCGTTTTATTGCCCCCCCCGTTTCCAAAAAGATTCCCCCCCCCTGCCCCCCCATTTTGGAATCGCCCCCCCCGTTTTAACCCCGGGGGGCAGTGCACAGGTCTGTGAATATGTGTTAAAAATTTACGTTTTTTGAAAAAAAATTAGTATAAAAAAGTACCTAAAATTTTCCCGAAGAAGGAGGGGGGAGTCAGATTTCAAATTCTAGAGAGAGGTCAGGGTTAAAAAATTCGGAAATTTGGGGGGCAGGGGGAGGCCCTGGATTTTCGTCTAGGGGCGGTCCCAAATTTCGAGGCTAGGGGGCGGGGTGGACCCCACCCTGCCCCCCTTTCTAACCTATGGTCGTATCGCATAGGAAAAAATATCTGGATTTTTTTCAGCAGAAAAATCTCCAAGCCGCTGGTTTTTTTCTCTCGAAATTTTGGATCTATGGGGTTAACCCCTTTGTTTCCCCAAATACGTTTATGATTGGGTTTTAAACCTTCAAACCCACTCTTTTTGTAGATTTGAAGGTGGGATGGGGCTTTAACCTTCCAATTTCCGTGTCTACCTATGTAATGCTATGGGAGAAGGGCTATTGTAACACCATAGTAAAGTAGTGATCATCGTTTGTTTTCGTTTTTAATTTAAAATATTGTAAAAATCAATTATTTTTATAGGTTAAAATACTCACTTTTAACTTAAAACAAAAGAAAAGAATTCGGTCGTGAAACTTGGCCACCGAATTCCTTTTATAATTTTGATCAATAATTTTTTCTTAATTCGTCAACAATAAAATCTCAGCTATAAGACGGGTTGAAAAAACAATCATTGGGGTTGAAAGTTTAATGAATACAATTTGAAGTCTTGTTTAAAAAAAATATTTGTATTTTATTTAAAATATTATGTATAGTATATAAATTTAAATTTTCTTTGTGTTTTTTTGATCTATTATTGGCCTTTCTTGGGGCATCTATTTCCCCAGACCGTCCCACCCCAACCCTAATAAAATCCTGGCTATTACGAAATTTAAGGATCCTGAGATTACAATATAAAAAAACCCTGGAGATTGCAATTTTAAGTCTTGTTGTAAAAAAATCTAAGTATTTGAATTAAAATATTATTAATTTTGTATATAATTTAATTTTTAATTAAAATCAATTAATTAAAAATTGGCATTTTAGGGTCCCCATCGCCGTCCACATGGAAACCAAAGCGGGGGAAATAAAATCATGAAGAAAATAGGAAAATTTTTAGGTATGTATTTTTTGTAAAGAAATAATTGATTTTTAGCAAAAAAAGCAAAACTTGTCCTGCTAACAAATCAGTAACAATACTTTTATTAGTAGAATGTAATTGTAATTAGTAAAAATGACGAATAATTTTGTTATCAAACCTAACCAGTAGGATAACTGACTTGAAGTCGGCCACTGAACATAGGTGGGTGGGTAGGATAGGGAGAGAAGTTGAGGTGTTATACCCTCCCGAAAATCTCGATTCAGGCCTGCACGAGGTGGGAATGCAAAGCGAAGTGAAACAACACCTATCAACGCATCGCCTTCAAATCTGGACCAAACCGAAATCCAGTCAACTCTGGCACCTTTTTGCCAAGCTCCAATCCGAAACCCGCGCTCTGGCTGGAGCTTCAAATACTGCGCGCGGGGGACGTCAAAACAAACCCTGGTCCCAGGGTCACAATAACATACGGCACATGTAAAATTTGCAATACAAACATTACTAACAAACAAACACTAATACAATGCAAAAACAAACACACACCACACTGGGTTCATGCAAAATGCGGGCAAACCACACCTAAACAATACAAACAACAACCAACATGGTCTTGCCAATTACACACTTTACACCAAACACAAAAAACAGCAATCATTAAAACAAAACAACAAACAAACACCAAAACACAACAACACAACACAAATAACAACCAACAAGCACACACAACCAACACCACAACACAACAAACACATAACAACACTCCAAATCAAAACTAAAAATACTACAAATAAACATTAACGGCATTAACACAAGCATCACAGAGCTACAAATGCTCGCCAACAAAACTCAAGCAGACGTCATAACAGTACAAGAAACAAAACTCAAAGCATCGCAAACAAATACACCAAAACTACAAGACTACACCGCATGCAGACAAGACAGACAAGGCAAAACCGGGGGAGGACTACTCACATACATACACAAAGACATTGTCTTCTCCCAACTCAATTCTACTCAAACTCCACAACAAACACACAACACTGCAGAGCTACTCATAACACGCATACACAAAACACAAAAGCAACACAGACATTGCAAACATCTACATCCCTCCAAGGGACACTCAATCAGCAACAACAGAAAACAACCAAATAGCAGACATAACTCATATCATACACCAACTCACTCAGCAAGACAACACAATCATCACAGGCGACATAAACGCTCACTCCCCTCTATGGTTTTCTCCCATAGAAGATCTTTGAGGGGATTCAGTAGAGGACATCATCTTAAACTCTAAACACACAATACTCAACACAAACACAGCAACACGCAAGCCAATAGCAACAAACCAGCAACAAACATCTCCAGACATCACAACAATCTCAACAAACATCAACAACACCCACTCATGGCAAACACTACATGCACTCAATTCAGACCACCTACCAATACTCACAACACTAAACATACACACCAAAACAACATCACACCAAAACAACATTCACAAATTACAAAAAAGCAATCTTAACTTCTACCTACATATATATAAAGACAACATTCAACACTCCCACCCACCACAAACATACATCAAGCAAACAAAGCATTCACAAAACTCATTATTCAAGCAGACAAAACATATATTCCCAAAGGTCACATTAGACACAAACAGGCCATGATCATATATTCACCACAAAGGCACCACCAGACAAACAAACTCCCACACATCCAAACATAGTACAACTAAACAAATAAAAAACAAATAGCAGAACATAAAGCAAACATCTAGGCAACACATCACAAAACACTTTACTCACAAACACAACTCAACAGCATATACTAAACTGAAGGTTAAGAACAACAAGCGATTTTAAAATACCTCCTATTTTTACGCAAATAGACTAGGGGTACGCAAAATCATATCCCAGGCACTTTTTGAGATTAAATCCCTGGCTATGAGCTCTCCAGTCAGATTTTGGCTTTTTTCGGGGATAAATATCACCCCTCTCTAAGCTTGGATAGATAGAACGGACAACTTATGGCCAGAATATTCCTAAATTTAAGGAGAAGGGCATCCGCAGTTTTCAGTGGCGTGCCCAGGATTTCATTTCGGGGGGTCGAAAATGGGCCTTAGGGGGGGGTCAGGGGTTCAAGGGGTCAAGGGGGGGTCAATGGCCCTGGGGGGGGGGGAGGAGGCCGAGGGGGGCGCCCCCTCCCCCTACCCCCCCCCCCCCTTTTGGTGACCTTTGGACGTATGGTGTTTGTCCTTTGGACTTTGTCCAAAGGACGTTCTTACATAAGTATGAACCAATTAAACCTAATTTTACCCTTGACGACGCTAACGTAAATCGTAGTTTTTGACGCGTTAAATAATTATTACTGAAGCTGAAGATTTTTGTATTTCAGTTCCAAGCTCTAATGGACACGTGGTTCGAATCGTTCGACACTCAAGTAAATACCACCAGTTATTCCCAACTGACCAGATCTCTTCTTTTGTGGCTGGAAATGGGGTTGGATTTCAATGTAAGTGGGGTTATTGGCCCTAACCAAGTTGGGTGTAATACCTTTGATAGATATGGGGGTTATAATAACAAGACTGCCAGTGGCGTGCCCAGGGGGGGCGGGGGGGGGGACGACTGCCCCCCCCCCCCAAAATCAGGCGAAGCCGGATTTTTTTGTAAGGGGGCCCCTTACGTTTTTTTAAAATTAAATTAAATAAATATCATCTGGAATTAAAATTTCTATTGTATTTTAGTGCCTTAAATTAAAAATTCCCCCCGGACCCCCTGACAAGGGCCTCTGCCCCTTGCGTCCGCTGGGGGGCTCTCGCCCCCCGGACCCCCCATATCTGGGGGGTTCTCGCCCCCCAGACCCCCCTTCAGGGTTAGTTTTTACTCCCCCCCACACCGCCCCCCCCCCAAAATGAAATCCTGGGCACGCCACTGAAAACTGCGGATGCCCTTCTCCTTAAATTTAGGAATATTCTGGCCATAAGTTGTCCGTTCTATCTATCCAAGCTTAGAGAGGGGTGATATTTATCCCCGAAAAAAGCCAAAATCTGACTGGAGAGCTCATAGCCTGGGAATTAATCTCAAAAGGTGCCTGGGATATGATTTTGCGTACCCCTAGTCTATTTGCGTAAAAATAGGAGGTATTTTAAAATCGCTAACAATATGCTTTAAAAATGCTGAAATAAAAGGCTTTAAAATAGTAAGAGATCAAAACGAAAAAGTAAAACAGTAAGTCCTGCACGGTCTGGAAATGCCCCCACCCCCTCCCCCCCATCTTTATTGAAGGATTTCCCTCCTCCTGTTTTATTGCCCCCCCCCCCCGCCAAAAATGAAAAAAGTACCCTAAAATTATGGCGCCATTTTCGACCTATAATGACGCCATTATCGCGAATTTTTTAGTCTATTTCAATGCATTTTAAGCCATTTTAGACCTATTTTTACCTTATTTTCGCTTTTTTGTCCCTTTTTCCTTCTTTTTTTTTCTCTCTTTTCTCCTTTTTTTCTCTTTTTTTCTTTTTTTTTCTTTCTCCCCTGCTTGCCCCCCGTTTTGGAATCGCCCCCCCAATAAAACCCCGGGGGTGGGCAGTGCACAGGTCTGAGTCTTGTTAATCACATTTTATGTGTTATATTTACGAAAAAAAGAAAAAAAATTGAAATTGTTTGAAGTTGGTAGAGAAGGAATGAAAGAGTTATAGCTACGTGGGGGTTAGAAGAGGGTAACGCCAAACACCATCTTAGCGGTGAGGGGAGTTTACTTACCCTACCCCTCCCCCCCCCCTTTAGGACACCTATGATTCCGGCCAGAACCCGCCTCCTTCAAATTTAGTGGTTCCCAGTCCACTACTAAAAACGTTTAAAATAAGCTTTGTTAGGGGACCTGTGGGTTGCCCGCCCAACTATGGGTTTATATCCTTCTCTCGAAAATCTTTAAATTGCCGACAGTCACTCTTCTAAATTATAAAATTACAAGTGTATTTTTAAGTTACAGTTTATGTATTTGTATTTTTTCTTGTTTTAGAATGCCCCCAACGTAGTATCCGCAGCTGCATTGAAATTTCAAGATCCTAATAATCGCTAGTTGGGTTTTAAGTAGTTTTGTACATAAAATACTTAATAGATTCTCAACGGAATTCGGAAAAAACTGCAAATAAATTATAAATTAGACTCTCATAAAGAATTAATCTACAAATTCGTTGAACCTTTTTTTTAGACTGCAGAAAATACTTTTCCTGTGTTGTTATGTAAGCAGAAAATAATTTTCCTCTTATTTCCGGTTCTAGTATGGTAACACTGTATTGTTGAATAATTTTCTGTACAAATAAAATGACTTTGATTTGATATTTCAACTCTTCTCGGTGTCTTTATTAACATCTCAAATTTAAGTAAAACAATTTAATTTATGATTATGGGCCTTTTGAGAGAACGTGTATTTTGTATTTTCTATTTAAATGATTGTAATCAGTGTAATACGAATAAGGACAAAGTAAAATGCTTTTGTTGTTTTCATGGTCCTGGAGTTTGGGTTATTTTCAGTTTTAATGCAAACTAGAAAAGGCCTCACCCCTAATTATCATGCACCGGATATACGGCCATTTAAGTCGGAAGAAGCTCTTGATCTGCGATCTTTATATGAGTACCTAGTCTAAAGCTTATTAAACTTTAAAATATATTTTAGCTTACATTAACCTACCGCATTTGTAGAACTGAGTTGCAAGTTTTCTAGCAAGTTTTGGAGAAAAAAAACTAATTTACAAAAATTTGAAAAAATAATATCTACCTAATAATATATTGTTTATGTAATTCGCGAAAGTAGCTAATACTAGGGCAAAGTCGCTTCAGAGCTCGCAGCTTCGAAAATCATCAATACCGCATGCATACTATGCAGGTTTAACAGGCTCTTAAAAACAGAAAACTGTTTTTATGGCATTACTAGAAAATAAATACTTCTAGAAATTTTTAAACACAGTTAGAACGTTGTATTTTAAATAACCAGTGAATTTAAAGAGTTTTTGGTTTAGTAACAGATAAATATGAATTTAAGTTTTTATAGTTTTTGTGCTAAACCTGCATTTTAGGTTATTTTTTATACTTTATTTGTTCGAAAAATAGTCGAAAAAGTTGTTTTTAAACCTTAATTTTTTGGTGGTTTCTGCCGACCCTTTAAAGCACTTTTTTTGTTTGGATGTATATATTATAGCATACATGGGCACGGGGGGTTGGGGAGGTTACCCCCCCCCCCCCCAAATTCTGAGAAGGGGGGTTAAACCCCCCCCCACTCAGAAGTGGGGGGGGAGAAAAAGTTAACCCCCCCCCCCAATTTTGGAAAAATGAAGAAAAAAAATGTCTTTAAAATGACTTCTAACTGCCTCCAAACTTAAGTTTTGAGGTCAAAATAAATGTTTTAAGCAAAAAATAGCTCAAAAATGCAATAAAAAGGGCTTTTTGACCTAAAATTAGCGATTTTTATCTATTTTTCCTTCAAAATCGAAAAACTATATGGGTAAAATGCACTCCAGAAAAAAAAATATGGGTATTTTGCGTTTCTCGAATTTTAACCCCCCCCCCCCCCTTAATTTGGGGTTTAACCCCCCCCACTCCGGACCAACTTGCCCATGTATGTATTAAAGTGTATAGTTTATCTTCATGTTTTTGTTTTGTGACTTTGAATAATGTAAATCGGCGTATTTGTATTTTTATGGAAGTTCAAAATTTTATTATATATCGAAAAAGTTAAAATTAGTTTAGTGTATAGCGCTGATGTTTCACGGAACCCTTTTCGATTTCGAGGGGAAAGGTCAAAGATGTAATTGGCTATTTTGCATAGAGAAAAACCAGACGAGAGCTAAAATAAGACTTAACCAAAATTAGTTCATTACTACCATGATATTTAGTAAATATAAAATATTTTGTGCAAAAAGTGTTGTGATTATGTTTTAGTTTGTTCTTTGCCATTATTACTACACGGTGATTTTAAAATTTACCTAACAATTATTTCAAGTAAGCAGCTAAGGTAACGATTTTGTATATTTTCTACTTTTTTTCTTTGCAAGCAGTTTGTAGTAAGAAACCAAAACTTTATTTAAGCAATTTCAAAAATAAGACTTGAATTTATATCAATTTGCTAAAACTAAAAAAATTGTTTTTTTATCAGCTAAATTGTTACATTTAATGATTATTGTTATAATAGCCTAACTAACTTCAAAAAATAAGCAATAAAAAAATAAAAATAATAAAAATAAATTATATTTTTAATGACTGTTTTTAGTGACGCTCCAAATTTCCCAGAATTGTGCAATAATTTTATTGTAAATTTTATTTCTACTCATAACGTTGCTTGGTAATCTTTTAAACTACATACTGTATTAATCTTCATGTCCTGAACATCATTTTTTATATTTTGATGAAACATGAAAATTAAAAAAAACTGTGGGAATGGTCCACAAAAGGGATTCCGACGAATCGCAGGTTTTTTTCACAAAATGACATATAAAATTTTTTTGTGGGTGTCGATTTTAAAAATTTTTTGTACGTAATTAGAAGACGAGTAGATAAAACTTTCCTGTTGTTTTCAGCAAAATCGTGTAATAATAACCCGAGAAAACTCGATATTTTGAAGAGTAGAGAAAATTTTATTAACTTTAGAGCTTAATTTCTCAATAGATCTCTATACGATTTTTAAATAAACAACGCCAATGTTTCTAACTGGTGGAGTTCTCCGTTTTGATACATAGTGTGTTAAAATCGGTTCGTAAACAAATTTGATTTGACGTCGGGAAACTACATTTTGAAACGTTCGTTTAAAAGTAGTTTTTAACAAGAGAATTGAGACGGAGCAGTAGCCGAGTGGTTAGAGCGTTGGAATCAGAATACAGGAGCTATAGGTTCGAATCCCCTGGGAGTTATTTTTAACACCAAAAAATAGTTTTTTTTTATTTTATTTTTTTAATTAAAAAGTGTACATTATTCAATACTGTATTCAACCCCGAGTAGGTGCTTTGAGGTGGTTTTAAAGTAAAACCGGTGTAGAGTCAGAGTGCCCCTTAGGGGGGTCGCAACCCCCTCTAGCAGTCCTCGGTGGTCAAATCAAAAAACGAAGTTCGGATTCGTAATAAGGACCCTCGAAAACCCCCGAGTGGTTGTTTTTGGAAAAATCAAAGAAATTTTCGGAACTGTAGTGTTCTACCTTAAATTTATCAGGATAAACGGCTTGGGCAACCCAGGTCATAAACAATGTACATTATTATTTAAGTAGCCAAAGCTAAGCCCAAAAATCAAGATATACCATGATTATTATATTTTAATTAATGTGTTCTCAAAGAATACCAAACTATCTTTCTGTATAAATTTTTGTCCCAATTAAGCTATGTTATATAGTGCTTTGAATTCACTCCCATGTTTTGCATAGCGCAAAGATTTATCGGTTATCGGTTGTTCACATTTTTAAAGATTTTTGAATATATATACTGTATACTTTGATTTTTTTACTCCGTTTGATTAAGTTAATACAAAGTTATATTAAATAAAGATTTATATTATGAGTAAATATTTTAGCACAATGTAATTTTTAAAGCAAAAAGTACACTTTAAGCGAAACAGATTTGAAACTCTGATAACTGAGTGTTAAGAACATCGTAGCATGGAAAACTAATTAGTCTAACATTTTTTTTAGAAAGCAGTAATCGTATTGCAAACGGCATGGACTGTTTAACTTATATGGATATTTATGAAACCAGGCTCAGTCAATTTTTTGTATTGTTTATCCCATATTTTTCAAAAATGCATAACAATGATGTTCCTTAAAGCTCCGGAGCTCTGTTCTATTTTGTACTGATTTTGTGAATGATTAGAGAATGCCATAGATTTTTTGTCCAATTTTTTGTAAAGTAAATTTGTTTTAAAAAAGTAAAAGTTAGTCTTATTTCTAATAAGACTAAACGTAAAATAATAATTCTAAAACGGAGCAAAACACCGGTTTGCGGAACTCCAGAGCTCCGTTCGAAAGTGTTTTGCTAATTTTATGTTTAAATTTATCAGTATAAATAACGCGGTTAACGTGTTAGCGGCTTAAAAGACTTCTGCCACTTATTTTACAACAAGCCCTATCGGACAATCTACCGTTAAGTATTTGCGCGAAAAAATTTAAGTAAGAGTAAAAATAATTAAAATTTCAAAAGACTAGTAAAAGTAAGTAAAACTTAAAAGTCCAGTTAAATTAATCCATTATTCTTGTTAGTTTTAAAAAAAGTAAACTTTTTACAACACTAATTAGAAGGTAGCACTAACGCATAACGATAAAACTCTTGCATTTGATATCTTATTAAAGCGTAGTGAGTTGGATACACACTAGGAGTTCTGAAGAAGAAAAGCGTTCGCACGCTCGCTTATCAAATAAGTTCGGCAGCTTTTTGACCACTTTAAAGCCTGGTTCACACTGGACTTGAAATAGGGGATTTCGGATTTTGATTTCGTTTGCTATTTACTCCTATCAGTTTTGAAGCCATATTTTATAGAATGCTCTTTTCGGTTTATACAAACGCGGTTAAACTAATTTTACAATTTTTTTTCATCAATGTTTATGTATTCGAAAATATTTTTTTCATTTAATTTAAAAAACATTACCACAATATTAATGCTACCAAAATGTTTAAACACGCGAAAATTGGCACCAGTCGTGTTAAATATAAAGTCCTTTAATTAAAAGTATTCGAGCTGCTTCCAATCAAATTTAATAATTGGGTTTTTTAAAACAAAATTTAAAATATTTTTTTTAATTTTAAAATTAATGATTTATTGAGCTTGTTAAAATAGTGTTTGATGACGCCTAAACACAACATTTAATTTTCTAGTTATGAGATTTTGTTTTAAAAAAAACTGTTTTTGATCATATATTTCTATAAATGAAAACTTTTTCTTGTTAAAAGAGGGTGTCTGCTTAAAATTGTTTGAACTTGCTTTTAATTTCGGTCAAATATAGCAAATTACTTCGTTACACACAGGAAATTTGTTTACAAAAACACGTTTTTACTATCTCCAATTGGAGATAATGTTAGAAGTTTGCTCCAACTCCACTATCTCCTATCTCCGAATTTAGACAGGAAATAGGAGATAGCATTGTGAACACACTATCTCCTGTCTCCTATCTCCATTTGGAAATAAGAGATAGTGAGGCCACTGTGACTACTAGTGAGCCTTAAAATGCACATGACATTTTTAAACTATCTTGTGTGGCGTTAAAAATAAATCGATAAAAAAAAGTTTTTTTCCAAAAATTATTCAATTTTGACTCAGCTCATCAGCACTGCTCTCTTTTAAGCAAAAAGTCTAGATTTTACCCAATCAAAAATAGTGTACTTCTTAGGGTGCATATAATTTTTTAAAAAGCAAATTTATATAAAATTATCAAAATCGGTTTTTGAACTTGTTGAGTTTTAGATTTGTTTAATCTCAGCTTAAATTGCAAATCTTCTAAACATTACAACAAAATAAAGCGAGGAAAACGGAATTTTTCTTCTAAATGATAGGATTTTTGATCAGTAATTTTTCATCAATGAAGCTGATAATTCTTAATATTTTCGTGTTTTCAGCTTTTCAGAAATATTTCAGTCTTTTCTGATCGCCTTAAAACTCACCAAGATACTGCCGTTCAAAAGTAAAAAATACACCACGAAGCCTAAATTTTTTTTACTAGAAACCGAAACTTTTACATATAAATTTGCATTAATTAATTTTCATAAAACACAATTTATTACACCATTTTGAGATTTTTGATCCCAAAAATACCGTTTCGGGGATCAACTCTACCGAACTGGAAACCCGGGCAAAACCGGGATAATCCATGGTGGTACAGCTGCAAAAAGTTTTAGGATTGTGAGTCACAATATCCCCGGGTAATCACATCCGCAGTGGGGTTTTAAAATCGCCATAAACACTAAGTATGTAAAAATCAATAGTTTCACTGATTGTGTTGCTTAATTACGTAAACACTGTTTCTGTAAACGTAAACACTCCTTTAACTAAGACAAAACAGTTTAAAATGCTTTATTTTTATTTTTCCTAAGCCTAAGCAAAACCAAGCTAAGCTTTATCATGATATATTTTTTATTGTCTTTTGTTGATCAAAAATATTAAAAACTGTATAACGTTATTTATGAACTAGGGGATCGTTAGGTTTCGGAAATCCTAATGCGTCGTGTATATTTTGAACTGGGAATTGACCTGCTCCTGATTTTAGAAAAGATTAACTGCTTTTATAGACACCTTGCACTGGAACTCGGTTTATGTTGGTGTTATTCAAACACTGAACACTGGTGTTTTTGTATCCATTATTCCCTCAATATTTACCTGTTACTACCTAACCTGCTTCTGCACCTATTTAGGTGTTTTCTCCTAACCTGCTTTCTACATCTTTTATGGTGTTTCTGTATTAGCTTACTTTACCCATTTATGGTAACTATTTGTTAAATTTTCATGTTAAAAATAATTCTGTACCAAATGTAAAACTTATAATACATTTAATTTTTTCTAAAAATTTTTCTGTTTGGTCTAATCTTTATTTTTTAATATAATTTTTCAAAAATATATTTTTCAATTATTATATAAATTTTATAATATCGCATTAAAATATAATCTTCTTTAAAAATTTTTTCCATCAATATATTCTTAAGTAACATCACATAACCTTTCCTTCTATCTTATTATACATTAAGTATGCCATATACATAAGCGTCACCATAATGAATAATTACCGTATATCCCACTTATCTTTCTTAGTATGCAGATCAACCGATCGAAAGCGCGCGGAAAGATAAGTAGGAGATACGGTAATTATCCATTATGGTGACCGGTGACGCTTATATATCGTCGTTACTACGGCAAAATGAGCCACAGTTCATATAAAATATGCGTGCCTGTGACTCGTTTTAAATTTAAATCTAGACCCTATTAACTACAGAATGAGTCACGGTCACGTGTATTTTATAATGAAAGTGGCTCATTTTGCCGTAGTAACGACGATATATTGCATAAACCGAGTTCCAGTGCAAGGTACCTACATATAAGGTGCCAAAAACGTGGATTTACATTAACAAGCTCACAGGTCATAGATAAATATTTTTGGTTGATTTATCTTTGTTTAGAGGGGCTCTCTAACCGTGGGGTCCCAGCTCCTCGGCGTATTGGATTTCATTCTAATGTGCCGGGGATTAAGCTGGCCTCTATGTCTCGAGAATAGAGGAGGTTCTCGCCCTGAGCCCCGTCAACCCTGCATCAGTAGTTTCTCGGGTATGCCTTAGGGCGCACTGATCAGAAGCCAAGGAACCCCACGGGCCACATCTATTTTATAGGATCCAGTTTCACTTCAGAGCTACTGACATGAAGAAGGACAACATTTAGTCATGTGGTACAAGATTTTTAATGCAGTGTTAAGAAATTTCAATGGAAATTATTCTCAAGTAGGACAGTAGAATGAAATCAATAATTGTATTCAAGAAAATATCCCATTCAACTAATCAGTACAAAAAGGAAAAAAATTCAATCTTTTTATTTCAATAAAGAACATTTTCTCTCTATAAATAACATCTGAATTTGAAGTTTCAATCAAAGGACTACAACAAATACACTTGGGTTTCTGAAGATTTATCATTTGATTCTCAAAGGATACAGCGCCAAGAACCTTTAACTCAAAGCGAAGTGTAAAAAATTATCAAATAACAATTTATTAAAATCACCAATACTAATCAAGGATATCACTTGTAGCTTTCACAATGAACTAAATCAATTCAATCCTTTTATTTCAATAAAGAACATTATTTTTTCTGTAAAAGATATCTCAATTTGAAGTTTCAATGAAAGAACTACCACAAGAATACTTGGGTTTCTAAAGATTTATCACTTGATTATCAAAAGATTAACAGCCAAGAACTTTAACTTGAAACGGAATGCAAAAAATTATCAAATATCGATTTATAGAAATCACCAATACTATGGTTTGAATTCCAATCCGATGTAAAAATAATCACACAAAATATAACATGGGACAACGTTTATTATATTTTTTTCTTTTTGGTTTTTTTCTCAAAAACTTTAACATGTTTTATACTTTTAAACCATTTTTTAAATTAATCTAAACCTCTTACTGTATGCAACGTAATGTATGTAAAATATTTGCTACGGTTTTGCTTTGTTTTAGGGACCAGCACTGGCAAATGGAAAGAAGAAAGAAAGCTTATCTTTAAAATCCATTATCTTTAAAATAAGTAGTGTGGTGTGTGTTACGTGCGCGTGCATGCGTGTGTGTCGTTTTGTGTGGGCGTGCGTGTGTGTGTGGGTATATAATGTGTGTGTGTGGGTATATATATATATATATATATATATATATATATATATATATATATATATGTGTGTGTGTGTGTGTGTGTGTGTGTGTGTGTGTGTGTGTGTGTGTGTGTGTGTGTGTGTGTGTGTGTGTGTGTGTGTGTGTGTGTGCGTGCATGCGTGGGTGCATGTGTGTGTGCGCAGTGTATGCATGCATTATTCTGTGTTACGTACATACATTTGTGTGTGTGCATGTGGTTGTGCGGGTGCGCTTTTGTGTGTCTGTATACGCGCGTGTGTGTGTGTTTTTCTGTTACATACATCCACCTGTGCGTGTGTGCGCGCATGTGGCTGCGCGCGTGCGCGCGCGCGTGTGTGTGTGTGTGTGCGTGTGTGTGTGTGTGTGTGTGTGTGTGTGTGTCCGCATGAGCATTCATGCTTGCATAATCAATTTTTAGCGAAAATTAGACAACAGTATATCCAATGTATATCAAAATAGAAAACCTTTATCCAATAGAAACCTTTACCATATTTTAAGAAGAAAATATATTTTATACTAGTGGTTCCTCAAGGTATGTTTGACCGGGAGAGAATGCTTCAATGAAACTTATTTCTTATTCAACACCAGCACAACGTCAAAAGTTATTATTTTATCAAGCAATCGAATATGGATTTTTAAAAGTTCCTTACATCCTGCATTTCAAAATTTAATATTACATGGCTATTTCGAATTCTCTTCATTGTCAATAGCTTGGGTGATTCATAAAATAGTTGTGGTAAATCCTGGGCCTCCAGGTAAGCGCCTTTAGCTGTAAGCGTGTCTTCAGGTGGATCTTGTTATACCTCAATGTTTCTAACATAATTCATTGCATTGCAAAGCATATTTCTATTGTTTTAATATAATTCTAATTAAAATTAAAAGTATAACAACCTGCATTCAACAATTACAGACAGTTAATCGTTTACTCGACAACTGGGTGCACGATTAACTAAACTAATCTAAATCTTAGTTTAGAATTATTTAATATCGTTAAACTAGTTAAAAGGCATCTTTTCAGACTACAAAGCACAAGTCTCAGAAATAATAATGGTTTTATTATAGTCTGTGGCTGATCTCGTAAATTTGTGGTGGGAGACCATTTAAAATTATGCGGTTATGATAATTTTAAAACAAAAACAAATTGGAACGCAGAAATGGATCGCTAATTTTAATAACTCATCCGCCCACAGTGTACATATAAAACATGTCACCTGTGGTGTGGCCAAGGGGCATTAGTACACATTGGGTCTTCATTTAGTATTTCGCACACTGTCAAACGGTACGAGTTTTTATTAGTCCGTGTCAGCCATACAGCTGACAAATAACTGTTCCTGTATTTTTCGGATTCCGATTCATTTGCTAACTTTTTTTTCAAAATTCAACCCTTCTATGATAGGGTAGTGCATTTAATTTCGGCACTTTTCCCAATTGGGCATTTTAGATCTTGGACTATATCTTTGGTAATCCTGAACGGAATATGACGTTTGATAGCTCAAATGAGAGATAATTATATGTAAATGACAGTCGTGAGCTTTTTAATTGTTAAGTTGCGATATTTTCATGTGAAATTGTGTGATTTTTAAAAAATAAAATTGTTACTCGTTTTTAGAACCTGGGCATTTTATGATTACGCAATAAATTGGTTTAAAAATTAAACTGTCCTGGTAAAATTTAGTCTATTTTCAGAATTTTTACTCCCCGTGGTTCTACGTTGCGTCTGTGGTGAGCAATCGTTATTAAATAAAATCGTGTAATTTCAGCAGACATATTGCTGTAGGTAAAAACGGGTTGAATTAAGTAGTCGGGTGTTAAATTGTAGTTGTAAATAGTTAAAAGACAACGTTTAAATGTGTAGGGGTCATAGCACTGCACTTAAACTCGATTAAAAGGGTCCTTTTAAAAAGTGCCGAAATTAAATGCACTTTTTTCCCAAATTTTGCTCATTTTGATACCATTTCGCATTTTAGCTGTAACTTTTTGTCAGTTACACGTTGAACAACAAGTAGAAGCTTAAATTAAAGAAAACTGTCTGGAGATAATGATAGGCTTTTAAATTTTGGAAAATAATGATTTTTTGACTGAGAAACAATCGATTGTTTGTAAAGTGCCGAAATTAAATGCAAACATTTAATTTCGGCAATTTTCCGTTTTTTTAAAAATTAATTTAATTAAGTAAAAAAAAACAACTTTCGTAGAATGAAATTTTTATGACGCAACGCAGTATCGTGAAAGCTTCAAAATGAGCTATCAAACATGAAAATCATGCCATACAGTGAAAAGTTACATGGGAAAAACGAAAAAGTGCCGAAATTAAATGCACTACCCTATTCCTTGGACTGCAAAATTTCTATTGAGAATTAATGTAGTCCAATTTGTTTTGTGATTGGGGAAAAGGGAAAACCCCTTTTGGTGATAATGTGTGTTGTCCAGCATAAAAATGTCCATGTTAATTTTATTTATTTCAACCGCCTTATTTATTTTTTCTAATGATCAGATAACAGAATTAGTATTATACTAAGCATAGTCTATGCATAGTTTAATTCTACTGTTACATCATTTCATTTTTTTTCGACTTCCCTAACTATAAGCTTTTCAATAATATTTCAATTAGCCAAAACTTGTTTGTGGTTGGAAAGGAAAGTCCATCACCCTTTTTGTAAAAATTTTTTGTCCAGCATAAAGATTTAGATGTCCATGTTATTTTTTTATATATTCAACACTCATTATGAAATTCCCCAGACTGTGATCTTTGCAATAATGTCTCATTTAGCCTAATCCGTTCTGCGATTAAGGAGTAGAGTCCTTCCCCTGTTTAGTAAAAATATGTTGTCCAGTATTAAAATGTTCATGTACATCTTGTCAAAAAACATAATATTCTGGCCTTCTATTAACTAATTACTCTAACCAATAAGTTTAAGCCAATTCAAGGACAAAAAATTTGTCATTTTTTAAAGTCCATAGGGCCACCGTTTTTGTGCAATTTTGTCCATCCTAAAAATGTCCATGGAACTTTTTTTATTTCAACACTTTTATAACATTCCCCGACCTGTAAGCTTAGAAATGATATCTCATTTAGCCCAATTCTTTTTCTAGCTGGGGAGGAAGGTCGTTCCACTTTTTAGTGAAAAAACGTTATCCAGCATTAAGATGTCCATGTTAATCTTACCAAAAAAACATGACATTCTGGTTTTACATAAGTTTCAAAATCCATAGGGTTTGAAAATTCAAAATCCCCCCTTTGATAGAAATGCGTTGTCCAGCATAAAGATGTCCATCAATTTTTTTTTAAATTCAACCCCCTTACGACATTCCGCGGGGTATAAGCTTTCCAGTGATACCTCATTCACCTTAATCCGTTGGGTGGTTCGGGAGGAGTTAGGGAACACACACACGTCTATTTATATAAAGATGTTTAAATTATATCTGGCAGATCTTATAAATTTATATGAGGTCAAATTCCAGAAAAATCGAAAGTATTTGTAAAAATCGGAAAAGTTTTTTATCTGTTCGGCGGGTTTCCGAACAATCCGAGTTTTTTTCCAGCTCTATTAATCAATTTTTTTTGGAATAACAATCTCTAATTTTAAAAAAATTAATACAAGCCATTAATTATTTCAAAGACTTGCGCTTTGTAGCCTGAAGGTCCATTTAAACTTGTTTAACGACTTTAAATGATTGAAAACTGAGATAAATCTGCCACAAACATTTACCCACGTAGGTTTTAATGTAAATCGCATTTTTGCTAATTAAAAAACCATTACAGAATTTGCTGAGTTGCTGTTTTATGAAAAATCAACTGGATAACCCTAATTATTTATTTATGACAGCACTAAAACTCTATTACATAAAATAATTTTATACTCTCTCGTTTGCAACTTTTATTTTTTTATAAATCGATTTATCATTCCATTCCAAGAAAATAATTTGTTAGATACTTTTTTGTTGAGCAAATCTCATGTTACCATATACTAGTGTTGTAAAAAGTATTGATTTTGGATTATTTTAAGTAAAAGTAAAAGCAATTTGAAAAATTTTTACTTAAGTAAATTAAGAGTAAAAGTAATTTGTGATTTTTTAATTTAAGTAAAGTAAAAATAATGGTCAAAATTTTATTTAAGTAAAGTAAAAGTAAGACCAATTTTTTTAAGTAAAAGTAAGAGTTATAGTATAATAAAAATAATTTTGAAAGGGAGCAAAACACCGGTTTTTGGAACTCCATAGCTCAGTTCTGAAGTTTTTTGCTTATTTTATGTATAAATTGTCATTTTAATAACGTTTTTAGTCAAAATAAATGGTTTTAGCGTGTTAGCGACTCAAAAAATATCTTCTGCCATTCACTTTACAACAAGCCCATAGGGAATCTACACACTGAAATTACTTAAATTTTACTTAAATTAATTTAAGTATTTGCAGTGGAAAATCCGAGTAAGAGTAAAAGTAAAAGTATTTGACATTTCAAAAGTCGCGTAAGGGCTGGTTCATACTTATGACAAAACGTTTTTTGGACAAAGTCCAAAGGGAAAAGTCCAAAGGGAAAAGTCCAAAGGGAAAAGTCCAAAGGGAAAGTCCAAAGGACAAAATCCAAAGGACAACGTATTCATACTTTTGTCCTTTGGACTTTTCCCTTTGGATTTTGTCCTTTGGACTTTGTCCAAAGGACAAATTCTAAGTAGCGTTCATACTTCGTCCAAAGGACGTTTTGGCTTGTCCAAAGGACGTTTTGGCTTTTATAAAATTGTCCTTTGGACTTTGTCCATAGGACGTTTTGTCATAAGTATGAACCAGCCCTAAGAGTAAAAGTAAAAGTAATTGAAATTTCATAAATCAAGTAAAAGTAAAAGTAATCCAAAATCCGTTACTTTTATTACTTTAAGTAAAAGTAACTTTTTACAACACTATCATATACCGGATAAAGTTGTCAATCCGAATAATGCAAAATATAAAATGGAAACGAAAAATTATTAGTAAATATTAAAATTTTTGTATTATGTTTTTGTTCAAGTTTTTTAGAATAAATTTATTTTCTTAGTTTGGGCGACTGGTGTTATGAGGATGACAAAGCTTTTCTCCAACTTTCTGTGTTATGTATACCTTAAATTGTAATTTCGTTTGAGAAAAAAATTAAATTCTCTTGTTTGACAACTTTGAATATTTTCCCTTAAACCAGCAAAAATTAAAATTTCACTGGTTTAAAACTTCTTACTTTTTTAGGGTATTGTTTTAAACCAGTTTACAGAGTTTCTTGCAATAAATGATATTGTTAAAATGGTTATTTATTAAAAAAAAACATGGATTAACAACAACAAAATTTATAATAACAATTTTTGGCGAACAAAAATAGCATTCACAAAAATAAATCAAAACAACAGTTTTGAAAACATTGGTTTTCAATCATATAATGATTTTATATGGAACAAAATAGTAATATAAAAAAATTCATGTACATGTGCGTTATATGCGGAAAACACATAATTATAATAATTTTTTTCAATTAGCTGTGTTTTTGTCTCTGTGTTAGTCCTGGAGTCGTATACTGAAGGTTTAATCTGACTTAAAGTTAATTTGAGATTAGCTATTGTCGACATATGGTAAAAATAATGACAGTATCCATTGGATAATCTCGCTTAACGAATGTAATTTGAGATTAAGACTTAATTTTAGATTAAATTGTCACTAATCTGAGATTAGCAAAAAACAGCAATTTTTTAAACCTCCTCTGAAGGTGGTCTGAAAATTTGCATAAATTAACAATTTAAATTCAAGTTAGCGACGATTTAATCTAAGATTAAACCTAATCTTAGATTAAATTTGTTAAACTATATTATCTAATGAATACTGCTAGTATGTTTACTGCGTGTCGACAATCGCTAATCTCAAATTAACTTGAAGTCGAATTAAAACTTCAGCATACCACACCTGCTGTAGGTCCGCAAGATGAAACGGACAGTCTTAACGGTGCAGTATACTAATTCGTGGAGTATTTTTATTTGCTGTTTAATTAAAACTAAAGGCAAACCAAACGTAGCTGCAACAGTGTGTTCACGTGTTCATTAAACAACTATTTTCTTTTTTTGTGTCAAAAATAAGAATTATTCATAAACTACCACCTGAAGTTGATTTCTTACTTTAAATCTTTCATTTTCTGAATTCTGATTGGCTGATATGAGTGACGTCAGATTCTCGTGATTTGTGTGGTTACTTAATGGGGGACATTTTTCATTTAAACGAACAACTGTTGCAGCCACGTTGGGTTCACCTTTAATCGATGTATCAGGTGACACTGAGAAAAAAATTGTATTACACCAAAAATTATTTCTCAACGGTTAAAGAATTATTAAGAAGAATACCGCTCGGTTATTTCCAACGTGGTTTTTTATACACCATTTTTTCAAAAGAAAACGTTTCTACTGAACGGATATTTAAAAAAAATTTAACGGAAATCATGCTAGGGTACCAAAAAACTAGAATTTGAAATTTAGTGCAGTTCAAAAAAATATTAAATGAGTTTTGCCATTTTAAAAAAAATATAATTTGTTTTTACGGTGTTGGTGTGTTTTTTTGCTGTTATATTGGCATTATCAGTTAACTATATTAAAGTTTTACTTTAAAAAAAAACGAACTACGTATAAAAAGAACATTTCACTTATTTAATTCTAACATTTTGTAATTATAAAAAATTTCTAAAACACACCAAACCAAACACCATACAGCATTTTTGAAATCACCAAACCAAACACCATACATCATTTTTTAAATATGGTATTTTTAAAATGGTATTATTCATCTAATAGTTTTCAGAAAATTTAAAACTTTTTGGTACCCTAGCATGAATTCCATTAAGTTTTGTTAATATCCGTTCAGTAGAAATGTTTTATTTTGAAAAATGGTGTATAAAAACAACATTGGAACTAACCAAGCAGTATTCTTGTTAATAACTCGTTAACCGGTACGGGGTTTTTAGAGCCTTAAGCAGGGAACTTGGAGCCATCGAAAATTTTTGGGAACTTGGAGCCACGAGCAATGGGAACTTAGAGCCTTTATAAAAAAATTGGTTTTGAGCTATATTTAGGCTTTGCTTAGGCTTAGGTAGGTTAATGTTTTAGCGATTTTTATTTTCGGCTTCAAGTTCCCATCTTTAGGCTCCAAGTTCCCCACCTACGGCTCCAAGTTACCTATTTTTGGCTCCAAGTTCCAGCTCCAAGTTCCCAAGGCTCCATCGACCCTAAATCTCGTTAACCGTTGGAAATTAATTTTTGTTGTAATACAATTTTTTCTCAGTGTGACCTGATACATCGATTAGTATTAACTAAACAGCAATAAAAAATACACCATGAATTAGTATACCGCACCTTTAATTAAATATATTTTTCATAGTACTGTAATGATTCTGATTCAAAAATTATGGGAGATTTTCGACTTCACTTGACTTTTTACCCCAAATTAGAAAAAAAAAACAAAAATAATTAATTTTTTTTAAATGATGTTTACTTGTGTTAGTTAAGATGTGTATGTACGTGTGTTAACTGTTAATTTAGACACATTTAATGTTTGTTTGCCAGCACTTGGCATTGAAACTATGACATTCTTGATTAAAATTGTGTTGTAATGTAATGAGTTTTTTGTTTAAATTTTTTTAATTGTTTTATTCAAAGATGTGTGTACGTGTGTTATTTGAAAGACTGTTTACAACCTTTGGAATTAAAACTACGACCTTGATCAAAAATTTGCCATAATGTGTTTTAGTTGTTAAGTTTAAATTTTTTTAACAAATTTAAAATGAAAACAGAAGAACGTGAAAATTAATTAGTACATATTGTAAAATTAAAACGTTAATTATGCATTCCTGATCCGTAAGCTTTACATACTACAACTAACCATAATAGAAACTAACAATAAACACTTTTAAAGTAAAACTGACAATTTTATTCAGCTTTTTGTTCAGATTACTAATGAGTTGACCACGATAGTCAAAACCTTACTATTTAAACGAAAATTGTTCAGATTTAATGTTCTTTACGAAGTTATAACGTTATAGAATCACTTTTAGCCAATTAGCGCTTATGAAAAAAAAGAATATTTTTCATCCATAGAAGATTAATTGGCTAAAAGTGATTTTCCCAAGCACTAATTGGCTAAAAATTATTTTATTAGCTCCTCCCACAATTATTCCCACAGAGCAAAACTTATATTACGTGATCACGAATACTATATGACGTTTGCGGTTCCATAAAATCCTGACGTGGCCAGTAAATTATCGTAAATCAATTAATCAATCTATTAATTTTATATGAAATTTTATGCCACAAGGAACTTTGGTAATCTAAAAACAACTTTTACACCGTGACGAAAAATGTGACTTTTTGACACGTTTATAAGGAAAAAGAAGATAGTGTCCGCGATTCAAATAATCAAACAGCTTTTTTATATGCTGGGGCGTAAGTATCTTGCATAATTATGTTCGCCCTAATATTTTGAAATCCAGCAAAAAGAATATTTCTCACTGACGGTAACCTGCAATCATTCGTCTAACAGGTTTACGGGTTAACTTTCTCTTACCGCAGGTTTAGGGGTCACTAGACCTAAAGTAGAAAACTTGAAACCATAACAAAATTTTGAAATCTGAGCTTACGTCTAGGTTTGGGTTTAAGTTTTAGCGGCTTTTATTTTTCGCTTAAAATTCTAAACTTACAGTTCTAAGTTCCCACTCACGGCTCGGAATTCTTTATTTTGCCTTAAAGTTCCTTCGTCTCCATCAACCTTAAATTTATCACGCCGGATATAACCCAATTTTTTATGTCGATTATTTTATTAGCGATATACAAAACATATCTACCCAAATTTCACTATTAAATTATATCATATATTTTAGCCAAGGTAAAAGCTGAAAATTTGCCATCTTTTTTTTGTTAATCAAACTCAACGCAATGCATACATTTACTGCGTAATACTACATATTGTGTTGTGTAAGAATTATTTTTTAAGTGTGATTTAAAAAAAACTTATTTAAAATTTCATAAATTTTGTCATGTATTGAATTTTGGAACGAAGTCAAAAGGATAATTGTAATTAAAACATTAATGTATTATTCAAATTTTAAAATATCCCTTTCATTGACATCACAAGATGAACACTGTAAATTGTTTATACTCATGACTACATAATATATTGTTAAACAAATCTCTTGATATTTATTTCGATGACATTATTATTGTTCAGAGTTTGTTCACATCAAAATATTTGTAGGTGTAGCTTTGTTATAAATATATAGGCTAAAATGCTACAATTAGTGTTCAACAAATGTTTCAAGAAAGCCGATAAATTGAAAATACAGTATATTTTTTAATTGCGTGTAAAATATTTTAAAATATTATTGTCTCAAAAAATAATGGAAAACTTGTCTTCTTAATTAAAAAAACCAATCGAAAAACTAATAGAAAAATGCGTAGGCTTAATCTAATTTGAATATTGGTATGCGTCCAAAAACTTCGTTATATCGTATTTTAATAAACATTAAGTTGTTTTTTTTAAATTGAATCAAAATTTTAAAATAATTGCAATAAATTTTTTAGCGATATTTTGGATCATCTAAAAAATAGTTAGAAAAAAATTTCAGTGTATACTCGCTTTATTTTAATTATGTTGGTTAAAAATGTACGAATATTTTCAAACAAATGTTTCAAAACACATGTTTCAAAAAAATACAGTATTTCTTAATTACCTTCGTATTATTTTGAAACATTGTTTTTTAAAAATAATAAAAAACTTGTCTTGTTAATCAAGAAAAAAGTTAAAACTTGATGGAAAAATGCGTTGGCTTAATCTAATTTGAAAGTCCAAAAAATTTTGTTTCGCGGAACTTCCACTTTCGTATATGGAAACAAAGCAGTACTGTAGACGAAACGGAATGTTACACAACCGCTTTACGAATTGAGCTTGAGATTGACTCTTATATGACTGGTATTACGTAAATTTGGAATCAGAAATGGTTGTGCTTAAAGGTGCGGTATACTAAATCATAACGCTTTTTTTCGCTTGGATTTTGGTATCAATCAATGCGTTAGGTTTCACTTAGTAAAAAATTGTATTACAATAAAAATTAATTTTCAGCGATTGTCCAAATATTAAAAAGAATATCGCTTGGTTATTTCAGATAATATTTTGTTTTTTACCAAACACCAGCCACGGTGTGTTTTGTTTGCTTACGTTGGACTTTGCAAACGCATTCTTTCTCGTAAAAATTCAGAAGTATTTAAGATATTTTATATGCAAAGTTTGCTATGAAAAGATGCAAAATTTTTAATTATACTAATTTGTGTGTTTTTTTATTTATTGTATTATAGTGTTTTTTTTAATAAACAATTTGATGTATTTTAAATTCAGTTCAATATTGATAGGGTTTTTTTAATCTCTCATCGTGGGGGGGGGGGCGACGCATAAGAGTACGGCACAAAAAATACCACAAAACCGTCCGGCGTTTCGCAAAAAAGTACGCACAAAACAGTACTGTCAAACAACAGTACGGCACATAGGAGTCTTGTGTGAATTGCGTTTGCTACAACAAGCGACTTTGACACAAAACAGTACTGGCACGAAAAAGTGCAGGCACAAAAGAATACTGTATTCACGTTTTCAGAGTCTGCGTTTGACTCAAAACAGTACTGGTACAAAAAAAGTACTGAAGAAATAACTTAATGTTAAAACGATTACTATTAACAGCTACCTAACTTAACAACAATAAAAATCAATGAGAAGCGTTTCATATAACAAATTCATTTAGCTTCAATACACCATTTAATAGTTTTTTTAAATTTTTCTTGTTTATAATTGTAAAGCGAGTACAAGCGGCATTTTAAACCTCTTTGGCTTTTTAATTCGAGTAAATATAGCTTTGACCCCGCGTACCGAAGGCACTTTTTAAAACTTATTTTTATATTTTTTTTACATTTTTAAAATTTACTCGTACATAGCTAAGCTGTGGTTTTTCCTGTTTTGTAAAAACTAAAATATTTTTAGAAAATAAAATTAAAAAATCCACAAATCAAATTCCTATAACGCCCAAACCGGACTGCTCCTTTAATACCAAACCTACCTAACTCAACTTTGGTATTTAGACTGCTCCACTACAAGGCTACAACATTTTTAAATTTCAGCTGAATCGGTTCAATATTAAAGGAGCAGTCCGGTTCGGGCGTTATAGGAATTTGATTTGTGACAGTGCTCCTTTAAGCTTCATTACTAAGGTTTCTTCCTACCATTCGGTGTTTGCTCATGTTCTTTCGAGGTTTCTCATGTTTAAATAAAATATTTCAACATAACTTGAACTATGTTTTAAGTTATTTTGTCTTTTAGGAATATTTTTATGATATTTTATAAGTTTAAGACAAAAATTAATTTACAAAACAGTCTTGACAAAATATTCTATGGCATCACTTTTTAATTTTTTATAAAATTAATTAAAATAGGTCATAGTTTTGGAGCTCCAAGGGTTTATCTAAAGCTTCATAAAGTAAAGCTTAGGTAACCTTCACTAATTTCCCTATATCAAAGTTTAAGTCTGTTAAGTGTTAGAACATTTTGTCATTTAATCATTGGTAAAACTCCGGAATCACACACAGTTACACAAACAAACAGTTCATCTGTTAAACAGGATATAAAATGGTTTGAGCATTTTTTACGGCATACTTCTAAAGCGACATTGTTTTTAAATGGGGCTAACATGAATTTAAAATTTAAAAATTGGATATGCTATGCATAAATTGTTTTTAAATATATTTAATTTTTGACCTTCGAATTTTTAACTCATAATTTTTATTAGTCGATTTTCAAAAAAACAATTTATTAAACAAAAATATAAGTCAAACATTTCTAATTTTAAACGAACGCCGGTTTTCGGAGCTCCGGAACGCCGGTTTTTGGAGCCTGAAGCACTTTCGTAAACATAGAGCTCCACTTTAATTTCAATATATAAGTTAGGATATAAGTAAAGAGTAGTATTCATTTTTTTTATTTTTTGCGGACTCAAAGTTTTTAAACAATCATAAAAACAAAAAAAAGTAAAAAAGTGACTAACATGAATATTGTAAAACTAAATTGGAGGATGAAATAAGCTTTATATAATTCATTTACGAAGCGCAGCTTAGCAGTTTTTGTTTAAAATGATCGTTTCTTCGGAGCATGATAGCTTGATAGTGCAGGAAAATAACTAACAAACTTTTTTTAGTTTCGTTAAAAAACAAAAAAAACTCATTATGGATTATTATTTCAACCGATTATATTTTGTGCGTTTTATTAACATTCAAGAACAAACGATTTAAATAAAAAAAATTATTTTTTTATCAAGATAAATTCGGAATGCCCATGTTTTACTACACGATAATTTGTATACACCGTTAGTGTTTACTTCTAATGATATAACTAACCAGGAATGAAATATATATAGAAAAAAGTACTTAACACAACTGACACGGCACAAAAAGTATATTTTAATATGCGCATATTCATTGTTTAAATATGCAAATTTCCATTTGGATCAGTCAATTCTGATAGTTCCTGCACTCAATTTCTCAGTACTCTTTTATGTCCGTACTCTTTTGTGCCGTACTCTTTTGTTCCAGTACTGTTTCGTGCGTACTCTTTTGCGAGACCCAGGACTGTTTTGTGGTACTGTTTCTTGCCGTACTCTTATGATAGGAAGCCCTCATCGGGCATACATATTTACTGTTGTTTGACTGACTGAGCGGCAAAAAAATCGATGGAATAATAAAGCGATAATATATCTAGACAACCGCTGAAATTTTTTTTTGTAATACAATTTTTTACTCAGTAAAACCTGACGCATCGATTGATACCAAAAACCAAGCGAAAAAAATCCACCATGATTTATTATACCGCACATTTAACTGTAAAGTGCGGTATAAATTTTTACTTTTCCGGAAAAATCTCTCTTTTTATTATAAAAAACAATGTGTCATTTTTAAAGTGAACAGTTAAATGTATCACACTACCTTTTGTATATTTACTTTATAACAAAATTTACGCTAATTCTACCAAAAACAATGAAGATTTCTCATTGCAAAACAAATCAATATATATCCCTGGTCTTAAACCCGTCTTTTTGATCTTCGAATTAAAAAATCGCATTTTTACCCTATTTAATTATTATCGCGTCCTATGCGCGGAATGTAAAAAGCGTCATAGTATATTATATGTTGGCAATCGACCAAAGTGACGTGAGGAATAATTTGCATACGATGTGGTTTAATTTGCGTGGCAATAATTGGCGCGCAGTTGATTGGCCGTTCCGTATAATGCTCAGTTCAGTAAATAGTACGTTCGGTAGTTTTTGCGTGGTTTTCCAAGAAAAAATTAACTGATTCGACAGTTGCGAACGCACTTTCCATTCCTCATAATCTGTTACTTGACTTTGGTGGATTGTTAGCTCTGCACAAGTCTTGGAAGAACAAACTCAAAATTTTCGTATGACGTATTTTCCTTTCACAACGTGAGAAAATCAACGCGGAAGTTTTGAAGTTAGTATCAGAACGTCGCGACCCCGCAACGAATATCTCGCAAAAACAATCATTCGGGTCTTTAATCACACATAAAAAGCAGACTTGTTATTAATTGCCTGTATGTAAAGTTTAAAGTAAACTCAACAATTTAGACACATTACTTGCTCCGGTAAATTTATTTTATACTGATAAAAATCTTTTTAATCAAGTTTATAACTCTTCTCCTAAAAATTTGACTTAATGTTTTTTTATAAACTATATATAAAAGCAAATAAATAACATTATTATAAGTTCAGTGAGTATCAAGTTTAGCTATTAATAGTTACTTAGCCGTAAGCTATTCGATTGCACTAAACTTCCAATGTCGCCATGCGTGCTCAGTAAGACTTTTTTTTGGAAACATTGTTTACTAATTTATTATATGACTCTTAGAAATTATTATTCTCGCTTTAGATTCTTAGATATTTTTACACTTGATTATTCATTGTACAAATTTAAATAAAATAAAATTTACGTTAATAAATCGCAGCGGCAAAGGCAGAAGAAACTATTCGGAGATATGTACAAGGTACAAACGCATTATATGACACTGTTATATGTTAATAATTATTTACTTGGAATCAAATTGTATTGCAACTGCCACATCTTTAGAATCGATTATGAATTTATAATAATAAATATAATGATAGACAGTGCCAAAGCTAATTCATTGGATTTTGTTAATATAAACTCACTCCACATTTTACAAAATTAAACTTATTTATTTCATTTGTTTACAGTTTCGGGTTATTAGTAGCTCTCTTATTTATTTTTTTAAATGGCTATACAAATATCATTGGGGGCAATGAACAATATTTTATTTTATTTCGAATAAACCAGAATACGCAAGGTCGATGTAACTCGGCACTGACTGCCTGACCCTAACGAAATATTACATACAACAATATTAAAAAAAACAAAATTTTTTATGACCTTGGTACGATATATAGGAGTTCTAACTGCTTCCACGTATTATCAAATGAGTATTATGAGTTGACGGGTCAAATCCAACGTCTTGATATTTCTTGTTTAACAAAATGCAATTTTCAACTAATTAAACAACATATTACATATGGGGTATCTATTAAAAATTGCCAAAATATTCAATTATTCTGGCATCTTAATTTTTAAAATTAAAAAAAAAAGAATATAGGAAGACGCCTAACTGATTATTAAACAAATTTACACAACCTAAGTTTTTCTTGTTTTTCTTCTATAAATCATTGTAGTTTTTTTTTCAATTCCTAGACACAGCAAAAATGTGCCACTTATTTTCTAAAGACTACAAATTGAGAATATATTAGCTTTTATTCCAGTTAAATTTTCTCTGTACGAATATTTTGACGTTTAGTTTTTTCATCGACAATAAAATTATGCTGAAATTATAGTGTAGTCCTCATTAGTTCCAGTACCAACCAGTATTTTATTAAATTTAGCCCCTTAAATGACCGATTTTGAGCTTATCTAAGCTTAGTACATTTAAAGTTACTCTATTTGCATTTCTAAATCTGTTTTTATGAATTTAAAAGAGTTTTGAAAAAAATTTAGTTTACAAAACAAAATTGACCAGATAATTCATTTCATTAGTCTTTAATTGTTTATAAAATTAGTTTAAAAATAAAGCGGAGCTCCTGAGCTCCAGAGCTCCAGGGGTCGCTCCGCAGCCCCTAAAAGCGGAGATCCCGTCCGGAGCTCCGTCACTCGGAGCTCAAAGAAACATAACTAATCAGTTCATTTATGGAAGTATATATCGCTGTGCAAAAAATTTTGTGGCTTTAATTGTTTACCATTAATATTTGGCTTTTAATCTTAAACCAATACAAGTAATTAGTATTAAGTAATTTGTAATCGTAGCAAAAAATTTAGAGCAAACACAAAATTATAAGACCTTGGTGCCGTAAAAATAGAAACTAAAGGTAAACGCCACGTGGTTGCAACAGTTGTTTGTTGGATTTAAAAATTCTCCCCATTAAGTAACCACTCAAATTACGAGACTCTGACGTTATTTTATCAGCCAATTAGATTCGATTTAATGCCATAATAAATCGATTCTATTGGCTAATAAAGTGACGTCAGATTCTCGTGATTTGAGTGGTTACTTAATGGAGGGCATTTTTTTAATCCAACGAACAACTGTTGCAGCCACGTTGGGTTTACCTTTAGGACCCTTAACTAAAAAAATGTTGATTTTCGGGTTAAAGCTTAGGCTTAAAAAGTTTTATGTTTCATCGACCTTAAACAAATTTCTCCATAGTGCCCTGTTTTTAGTTCTTATTTAATTTGGCTGCGAGTTCTCTAAATCTTGTACTGGAATTAAATAGTAAATACAAAATCTTATTATATGCCAATCCAAATCTTAGATATTCAGACAAATGAACAGTGGCGCAAATTTATGTTTAGACTAAAGGCTGGTTCATACTTATGTAAAAACGTCCTTTGGACAAAGTCTAAAAGACAAACGTCCTTTGGACTTTGTCCAAACGACGAAAACAGCGTAAAAACGTCCTTTGGACTTTGTCCTTTGGATTTTGTCCAAAGGACAAAGTCCACGGAAACGTCCTTTGGACTTTTCCCTTTGAACTTTGTTTTTTGGACTTTTCCCTTTGGACAATGTGTTCATACTATTTTGTCCTTTGGACTTTTCCTTTTGGACTTTGTCCAAAGGACAAATTTCAAGTATGTAACATTCATACTTCGTCCAAAGGAAAAAGTCCAAAGGACTTTTTGGTTTGTCCAAAAGACGTTTTGGCTTTTCTACAATTGTTCTTTGGACTTTGTCCAAAGGACGTTTAACCAGCCTTAACCCTTGCTGCATATTCGCAGAAGGTATTCCGCGCCTTGATGCTCAGTGTTAGACTCGGCGAAAATGGCGACGATAACGCGTAGGAACACTCACGCGGAATTCATTTTGCAGATTTGCAGCACTTTTATATCCCAAAGGGTTAAAGGGGCACTGTCACAAATCAAAATCCTATATCGCCCGAAGCTCAATACTCCTTTAATACCGAAACAACCGAGCTGAAATTTTAAACTGTTGTAGCCTTGTTTTAAAGTACTCCTAACACCAAATTTGAATTAGGTAGGTTTGATATTAAAGGAGCAGTCCAGTTTGGGCGATACAGGAATTCGATTTGTCACAGTGCTCCTTTAAGCTGTTTTGATTTTTCTGACTATTTCAATGAATTTTTTTAAATTTATTATTTATGTATTTATAGCGAGATTATTTTACGCAACTTATAAAACGATTGAAAAATTGAAAAATAATGTAACTAACAACGTTTAAATTTAAAACAGTTTTAAAACTTGCGAACATTTGAGGTAGGAATAAAGTTTTTCATTTACAAATATTTTGAAAATATAAAAAACACATAAACAAAAGTGGTTTAAAGTGGATTATTTGCATCTTACGATAACTAAAAGAAAGTACAAATTATTTCTTTTTTGAATAGTTTTAAAAGACTTTTTTTATTTCATGCTTGTAGAATATAATATTTCTTGGTCTTTTCTTTGATACTGTTTAAATAAAAGTTTTGTTTTTATTCTTATGCTTTCATAATGTTTTAAAATAAAGTTTAACAAAAAAGATAATTTGACATTAATAGCAAAACTTAAACAAAATATAACATTAAAACTCCAAAAAATTAAAATTATGAAATTTAAAAAAATCTGTAAGTTTACAGATTCGTATTATTCTAAATAAACTTCTTTTATTCTTAAAATCAGTTTATATGCCAAAATTAAATAAAGCGTTTAATATAAAATAGTTATTAAATCTAAAAATAAAAATTAGCTTTTAAAACATGAATTGACTTAAATTAATTTGAAAGAAATGCCCCAATTTTTTGCGTACGTGCCAAATCGTTTTGAGTTTTTAAATTAAATTTCTCGGTGTAGCATTTTCATTCACTTTACACTTTTTTTTCAGTCGTGTAAAGTCGTTTGCGGTACACGGCAGGCTTTTTTTAAGTTTCGGTTTTAAATTGGTCCTTTTTTAAGTTATTATGATACAATATTGATATATCCATATTAAGCGCATACCAAAGAAAATTTTTGCAAAAAAACATAATTGTTTTTTTGTAATTTCATCGTTTTAATTGTCTTTATATTACAGTATTTATGTTTAAATAAATAGCAAGAACGCATAAAAAATATGAAGCATTCTAATTACTAGTGTCTCTGTCAAGCTTAACGCTAACGCTTAAGCTTCGTTATAAATAAGGTTCGCCTTATTCAAAAAAACCTGCGAAAGCAGCAACAAAACTTCCATATTCTTCTTTGCAACAATAACTTTTTATCATAACTCAATCTGGCATGTTCGTCATCAATATTTTTGTTTTCAAAAAAGTCGCATAACCTACCTATTTTCATTTCCAGCAAAACTTTTTGCTTCTTGCTTTGCTGTCAACTGCCTTTACCTCCTTCCGATTATTTATTACAAGCCCCAAATCTACTGCAAGGTAAAGTAAAAACAGAGAATCTTCTTCTTAACTATCATAGCAAAATTTACCGCTTTTATTTTAATTGCCTAAAAAGCATATAATTTTTCTTCCTACCGGCTTTTTAACGTTTTGAGGTTTTAAAAACCGCTTTTTTTATAGATTTAAGTTTTTGTGATGGAAAATTTATTGAAGTCACATTGTCAATTTCTTTGTTTTGTATTATATTATCCAGCAAATATTACAGTAGACTTTACTACGAAACCGTATGTTTTTAAAAAAGCTATCGTAGCATAAAGCCTAGCATAAATAAATTTCGTATTTGTTTGAAAAAGTTTTTTCCCACCGCAAACAAGTCTAAAATCATGTTCTAATTCACAAAACCAAAACTAACCATATTGAATTAGTTTAGAAGAAATTGGGTTGTATTGTGTTGGGTTTGTTTGTGTTTCAATTTATTTTAATTTAATGTGTCCAAAAAATATACATGAAAAAAGGTTTAGTAGCTACATTAAAACATATAGCATAAAAATTTATGAGGAAAATTAAAAAAAATTTAAAGCTCTGGTATGTCCCATCTGGAGATCGCTTTATTTACTGTTTTTATGTAAAATACATACCACGTGACTCGCTACAGATAGCTTTTGTCAATAAATTTATATCCTGATATCGTTAACAATATTTATAGTGTTTATCGAATTATACATTGAACTCGGAAGACATTATAATGAAAAATTTTATATCACGGCCCCTGCTACTGTATTGGTTTAATGTAAGTAAATAATAATTAAGTTTATTTAAATGTTTTTTATGTTTAAAAAAAGAAAACACTGCTTTAGCTAAATGCTCCAGTATTCTAAAGCCTAGTTTACACCAGAGTGACAAGAGTGAAAAAGCGTTTCCTGCTCGTTAAGGCTGGTTCATACTTATGACAAAACGTCCTTTGGACAAAGTCCAAAAAACAAACAGCGTATAAACGTATGTAAAAACGTTCGTTGGACTTTGTCCAAAGAACATTTTTACATACGTTTATACGCTGTTTGTATTTTGGACTTTGTCCAAAGGACGTTTTGTCATAGGTATGAACCAGCCTTTAAACCCCCTACATTCCCATGTGTCACTGTGGAGTGAACGTGTTGGTATTGTCACTTCGGTATAAATATCGAGAATAATATTTTAGGCAGAAATATCACTAGATAATAATTGGGTTCTTTTTTCCAAAATTTGTTTGTTTGTTTGACCATTGTTACCCAGTTTTTTTCTCAATTTAACTTTCTTAAATCTTATTTTTTTAACCTGTATACCATTTTTTTTCTACTCTGTTTTTTTGTGTATTTGTGTACTTCTCCACTTGTATATTTTTCTTTCTTCCTAATTGCGCTAGATTACATTTGTGTTTTTACGTAAATGCTCCACTGTTTGCTCTATTATTACATTAGATAGTCAAATTAATTTAATTTGACATAAAACTTTAAATATAATTTTTTTTAAAAAATAAGTGTAATATTAAATGTTTAAACTTAAAAAACAATGTCTTGTCATGGGCAACAAGATTTTAAAATCAAATGTTTTAGTGTTTGCTATATTCGGCTGGTTTTGAGCATTCTAAAGCAATCACACCGTTATTGGGAAAGCGACAATGGCGTTACAAAGTAATATTTAAATTAAATTTGAAACGTTTTTACTGATTTAAAAATACTTCCGCAATTCAGAGCTCCGGTTTTTGGAGCTCCAGGTTGGCAGAGCTCCGCCTTATTCAAGCCCCATATAATGCATAATTGGTGATGCCACGCGTACATTTCCAATTGATTTTGTAGGGATATGCATCGGAAAATTTTCCATACCCGGTCACACCGTGAAATAAAAATTTACCGTTAGAAATATATAAGTTTTACATAATTTTCGTAAACACTGAAGAAGTAACAACAATAATTAAACAATTTCATTTATTTTTGAAACATTTAGACATCGTTTTACACTATATGGTTTGAGCAGTGTAGGCTTTTTATATGTAAAATTTAAAAACCTGCTTTTTGTATTGCTTAATTTTATTACATGAAGCCGCTAAAATTCTTAAAATGATGTATTAATATTTTTAGCATTTTAAGTTTAAAAAAAATCCATTTGCAAAAATTAGTTAGGTATATAAACTACCAATCGACCTAAGTCCCATAAGGATTAATTTACATACAACAGGATTAAATTTGCAATACATCATTGGAACTTTGAGTTCAATGGTTTTTACCAAAAAAACCAATCGTACATACAGCATAAATGTAGCATAATTGTAGTGAACTCAAAATTCCAAAGGATGCATTGCAAATTTAATCCTGTTGTATGCAAATTATTCCTTATGTGACTTTGGTCTATTGTTAAAACATTTAAAAGCAAAAAAGTGCCCGTTCACACCTTTTCCAAGTTCCCAGATCCCCTATATCCTTTTTCTTAGTTTCTGAGCGACTTGAAATGACGCTCAATTTACGGAAAAACAAATACCGGCAGATACTTTTTCTTCCAGTGCTCAAAACAAAATCAATGCGCAAAATAGCTGCAATTGGAATGTTGCCAAATATAGTTTTTGGCGCGCAAGAGACATCCACGTGGGTGCAGCAAACAGATTTGTTTTGATGAAACTTGCATTTATGTAGGCGCAATATTAAACAAACGATTTTTTGTTTTAAAGTATTATTGTGTAATTATGCTCTGCTTGTTTTTTTCTAAACACACATACGAATTTGCGATATCAAACATTTAACTGTTTTTGAGGGAAAACAAAAACAGATATTATTGATTTTGATTGATTCGTTGTAAAATCATAAGCAGTAGAGAGCTGCCATCGAAAACCATAAGCACATAAAAAGTCAACGTCAACATGGCACATTAACAGAAGAAACATCAAAAGACAGTAAAGAGGGTTCTTGAAAACAATAGATTCAGAACTAAACACTTGTCACGATATTCACCCGTTGGTAATAAAAAAATAAGCATGTATTACATTAGTATGGTGTGCGTAGTGTAGTACAAAATAATCCATGTGGTAGGAAAATAATATTTACGTCACAACTACATATATTATGACAAAAAATTAGCACTGGAACTTGGAGTCGAAAATTAAAAAAAAATTGGCCGGAAGTGGAAAACTTGGAAGCGAAAATGAAATCTTAGAAACCTATCCCTAAGCCTAAAAAAGCCCAAATCTAATCACAAACCATTTCTTTCACTTTCGGCTCCAAGTTCCCATTTTCGCGGTTCCATAAGTTCCCAAAAAAAGTTCCCTGCAGACGGCTTTCAAGAACCCGTACCAACATGCTTGAAGGTGCGGTGCGGAGTCAAACTTTTTGTCTTCGATTTTGATATTTTTTTGTGAAAACCTTACCCCTGCCCTCAATATCCCAAAAAAAAATTTTTTTTTCAAAAAAATATCTGCAGTGAGTCAGGAGTTATGACCCCCCGAAAATGGTATTTTTCGACAATTCTGTACGTAACAAATTGCTCAATGGGTATTACAATTTACGTTACAAATTATGCATTTCAAGAAAGCGGCTATTTTCTACTCTAATTTGATACCTTGATCGTTAATATTGGTGCAGTATTTGTCGAAATATTCCGTTTACCGTACAAAAAATCCGCCTTTTTTTCGTTCAAAACATCAAACGACAGCAGTGATTTTGTGAAGTCTGCCCAACCTTTCTTTCCTTCACTTCGTGTTTTTAGCGAAAAAATCGAGTGTTTTTTGTATGAGAAACGCAATATCTCGACAAATACTGCATTAATCCTAACGATCAAGGTATCAAATTACAGTGAAAAGTAGCCGCTTTCCTTGAATGAATAACTTGTAACGAAAATCGTTATACCAATTGAGCGATCTTTCACGTACAAAATTGTCAAAAAACGCCATTTTTAGGGGGTCATAACTCCTGAATCACTGGAGATATTTTGTTGAAAAAATTTTGTGGGCTATTGGGAGCAGGTGTAAGGTTTTCACAAAAAACTATCTAAATTGAAGGCAAAAAGATTGACTCCGCACCGCACCTTTAAGCCAATGTTCTAAAATTAAACTAAAAACGCACACAAGTACATAATGCCGTCACTTTTAGCGTGCAGTTTTGAGAGACACTTCAAATCATTGGGAAAATGGCGTCATTCCGTACATCATTTCCGACCATTTCGCCAGATCCCAGAAGGGCAAAATTTACGACGCCATGAGACAATTTCACAAACACACCTGCGTCAGGCAAGTTGTTAACGGCTTACTGTAAAATTAAACTGTAATCAGTATGTATCTGAAATACTCTCAGTTTATAGATAAAATGTTTTAGTGTGAACCAGGGTGTGTTCTTAATGTTTATCTAAAATGGTAAGCTAAAAAATAAAAGGGTTTAAACGTGAAGAAAAATAGATAGCCTGACAAATTTTTCTTGAATGAAACATTATTTTTAAACTAAACAAAACTTATGAACCACTTATACAATAAAATTTTTATAGTTATTTATTTAGTCATTTTGATATAAAAACTAATTTCTTATTAAATTTATTTATTAACTTTCTTCAAATGTGAAATGAACAGAAAAACTAAAATTAAAAAAAAACAATGCAAAAAGTAATTCATTCAAAGTGAAATTTACATTTAAAAAATTAATGAAACCAATCCCCCACAATTCCAAGGTAATTTGTTCTAGAATGCCCTTTTATTATTTTTAGCTGTTATCAAGAATGCATAAGAGTAGCCTATTATCATGCATTCTTGGAACTATTGAGTCCCTATGATAAAATTGGATTTTTAGATTTAAAAAACGTTGGAACGAACGGAATTATTTGTTCATCACCCCGGTCGGAGCTGGTAACGATTGCTCTTCCATCCTTGGGAAAGAGAATTTCCCAGGCTTTCAAACTGTGCAGTTAGGTCCGGGATGTCTTTCTCCACAAGGTATATACAACAATATTAGAATTCAATAAAAATTGCTATTATGATCTTTTACAACTCTCTTATGTTTCCAGAAGCGAACACATACAGTGCACTGACAAAATATGAAAGATACTTAAGTTTTTTTACAAAGAATTTGTCTTAGTTTAACCTTTTCTGATTTTTGACCAGAATAACAGCGTTTTAAACGCAGGAGTTGAAGCTCTGTAGCAGCTGCGTTTAAAACACCGTAAATTTCAAAAATTTAAAACTTTTTCTGGAGTTTTATGTTTTTAAAATATTCTTTGCAACTATACATTCAAACTGGCTTAGCATGCAACATTTTTTTTAATTAGAAAATGCTACCTCTGTTTTTTTCTTTATATTAAAAAAACTGTTTGCGGAAAAATTTGTCTGTTAAAACAATTGGACCTACTTAACTACTTAAATTTAAAATTTAGTTTTTGATGTGTTTACCTAAAATCAAAATCAATTAGTTTTAATAGTTTTTACTTTGATGTACATCTCTTTATAAATCGTGTCAAAAACATTTGTTATTATTATTCGATCATTTTTGGAAGTTCAGAGAAAAGATTGCTGTTTTTAACTCAATATTATTATAAAAACTCCTAATTTAAGAAAAGTTTTTTATTTACTTATTTCGTTTTGCTCCTATTTACAACATAAAAGATAAGAATCTTTTTTGTAG
>JASAMX010019952.1:0-72855 GCA_030248175.1 Microlaimidae sp. YZB2_3 | reverse complement strand
GAGCTGGAATTTGGATCCGAAAATCCAAAAATAGGAAACCTGGACCCGTTATTCGGGAACTTAGAACCGAAACTAAGAATACCAAAAACCTATACCTAAAGCCCAAGTGAAGCGTAAATCTAAAAATAAACCTTTTTTTTTCAAACTCCCATTGTTCGCAGCTTCAAGTTACCAAAAAATTTCCGACGAATCTAAGCTTAACTTACGGCTCTAAAGACCCCTTATGAACTTCAATATAGCCGAAAATGGGACATTTAGACCCACCTAAACCTAAACCTGTACTTCACGCCTATACCTACCTGTACTCTACGCCTAAACCTGTACTCTAATCAACGTTCGTATTAAACAACAGTGTTGTAAGAAATTCGACTCGAACTTATTTTTAAAATTACAAAGAGGAAACAAAAATAATTCAAAATATGTATTGTACTAATTTTAGTATTGCTTATTAATTTTTAATGAGCTAAACTAAAACTCAAAAACAAATAATTAAAGAAACACAATAAAATAATTACTGATTACTAAGACTAAGACTACTACTAATAAATTACTAAGACGAAAATACAAAGAAATCTAAGAAAATTCACAATTTAATGATTACATGTGTTGGACGCAAAAAATTATCGAGCTTCCGTTTTTGCGAGCCCAAAATCCCAAAAATCTTTCGAAAAGTCTAATGACCTCGTACCTCCAAACCTGTAACCGCAATAAAAGAAACTTGCAACTGTATGTAAGAAATCCAAACTCAAGTTTCCAATCAATCTTCTTTTCGGTTCGAATTAGCGTCTAGAGCTCAGGGGCGGGTCGACTAAACGCGTGCTGACTACTTAGCACGTTGTTTAAAACTCTTGTTTATGTTTTAATTTTTAAGTTTTTTCTCGAAAAATCTAACAAAACTTTTTGTTTACTTGGCACAAACTGATATTTTATTAATTTTATACATATTTGTTGTATCTACAAACTATTTAAGCAATAACCCCTAGTTACGGGTTTGAAAAACTCCTAACTACGGTTTAAGGCTTTATTAAATTTTATTTCAAACAAATATGCATAAAACTCTTTAATATTAATTATTCTATCTAAAAAAAGAGTCCCATAAGTTTTCTCAAGAAAAAAACCCAGAAATTAAAACATTAACAAGAGTTTTAAACAACGTGCTAAGATAGCACCTGTCAGCACGCGTTTAGTGGACCCGCCCAAGGCTTCTGCTCAGGCAAGATCAGCCTTTTAAATTACATCAGCCCCAATTAGACAAGTTCAGGCTTTTAAATTACATCAGCCCCAATTGACCCAAATCAAAATTATATGTTGAAATGTTGATATTTTTTAAAATAATGGCGTACGGATTTGTAATAACGAATAATTCATATTTTTCAATTCACACAATTAATTTATTGCACTAAAGATAAACCCAACGTGGCTGCAACAGTTGTTCGTTGGATAAAAAATTCCTCCATTAATTAACCATTTAAATCACGAGAATATGACGTCACTTTATCAGCGAATTAGATTCAATTTAATACGGAGTATTTGTTTGATAAAGTGACGTCAGTTCTCATGATTTGAGTGGTTACTTAATGGGGGACATTTTTTAATCTAATTAACAACTGTTACAGCCACGTTGGGTTTACCTTAGTTCTATTATAGATTTGAGATCTACGGACAAACGATTATCCTATCGATAAGAAATTGCACCGAAAGAATAAACAATATGCTCGTTCAATACAAATGGAATAACAGTTCGTTAATGAAAGAGCTTCACCATGCATGCTTAGAAACGGACCGCTTTCGTAAAAATTTCTTAAAGTAATTTAAATACTTTTTGTTAAAAAAATGAAATTTAAAAATTGTTAAATAATTTGGAGGTTTAAAGCTAAATTAGCAATCGAAATCTCGATCTAACTAGGTTTACAGTCACGATTTCGACCACGAGTTTTATCGATTACCTAATCTATTTATAAATAACTTTGAAAAATGCTCTAAGAATAGACAAGGGAAAAGAGGCAATTTCTTACCGAGCGTATGTTTAGAAAGAAAAAATATGGACTATTTTGTGGTAGAGATATTTAGGTTATTCTAAAATAAGTAGTTGTGTGCACTCTTACTCAATAAAAAAATTATATCATATGATTTTGCACAAGAACACTAATTTTTCTATAGTCTGGCTCCCAGCAATTAGGCGCGAAATTGCCACTTGTTAATTTAGAGTTATATTTGGATGCAAATAAAAAAGTTTTACCCACTAACGTTAAAGATTTGAGCTTTTGAAAAAAGTTATGAGCCGATTTGTCCCAAAATTGATTTTTACCCACTTACGTTAAAGTACCACTAACGTTAAAGCATCCACTGCAACATGCCGAGAGAAACAAAGGATGATCAAATTGCCAGACTGGAAGCAGAGAATGCGGACCTACAGCAGAAGTTGGCAGATTTGGAGAAGAGGTTCGCCAGGATGGAGGAGGAACGAGCTCCTAGTGTCAACACCGACTTGGTGGCTTCTATCTGTGAAAGAGTACTGCAACGTCTGCTCCCGATGATTGACAGTTATTTTAAGCGCATGGAGGTGCGAAGAGAACATGAGACAATGCTGGTCGTATCTGGCCTTCCGGAGAGTGATTCCTATGAAAGAAAAAAGAGAATGTGGCCGAGTTATTAAAGACTCTGGATAGTGGCGATTCAGGCAAATTCACTCAGCAGAATCCAGTTGAGTTTTTTTGTATTAGAAAAGCTGGTGACCGGCCCAGGCTACTGAAAATAAGAGTTATTAATAAGTACATTAGAAATAGAGCTGTACGTTCAGGAGGACGACTAAGGGGGGTCACTAAATTTGATAAAGTTTATGTAAGGCCGTCACTGAATGAGGAACAGCGAGTCTGTCAAAAGGAGTTGCTTGGCAAACTTCGGGAGCTTAGAGAGCAGAACAAAAAGGTTTCGCTTCGGTATTCTGCTGATGGTGATCCCTTTTTGTTTGACATCACTCTCAAGGCTCCCCTAAATGTTTCAAAATAGGATATTATGCGACTTAATTATCACTGTAGTAAACTAAAGCTTATACCTAGTATAAAAATTTTGTGTATGAATGCAAGAAGCCTTGCTAACTCCTTAGACGAGCTTGATGTTCTGATTTCAGGAGATGACCCTATCTATGGTGCTGTTGATATCTGCTTTATTTGTGAAACATGGCTCACTGAAACAACTACTAATAATATGATAATCAAAAATAGAGAATTTAATGTTTATCAAAGGGATCGACAGCAGCGACGAGGAGGTGGAGTAGTTCTATTAATTAAAAATATTTTTAGAGTAGTTGAAGTTGAAATGGAGGAAAAGTATGATGCAATAGAACTAGTAGCGGTTGACATTATTCTACAGAAGTCATCTAAACTGAGATTCATTGGTATTTATAGAGAACCTAGTACTAGCAAAGAAAAAGACAATCTAATATTTGAGCTAATCAGGAATTTAACAGAAAACTTTGTAGGAACCATTGTTTTAACTGGAGATTTCAATCTGCCAGGGGTAGATTGGTCTTCAGATAAAATAACTTCAAACACGCAAAATGAAAATAATTGGTTTGAGTTTCTTATTGAGCTAGGTATGTATCAGCTTGTTTCACAACCAACTCGTGAGAAAAATTATCTGGATCTTTTGTTCACAAACGATAGAGAAATTTTCAATAATGTCACTGTTGCGCCCAGTTTTTCACAATCAGACCATGACACTATTTTATCTGAAATTAATCTTAAAATATTTGACAGTCCTAAAAATAAGATTCAAAACTACATACCTGATTTTTTAAAAGCAGATTATGATATGCTAAGTTTATACTTATCTACAATCAACTGGAAAATTTTATTTGAGGAATGTGGCACAGTAGAAAATGCTTGGCAGAGATTCAAGGATATTTTGTTGTTAGGAATCAATAGACATGTCCCTGGAAAAAAATTATTTACAAACAACAAAAAAATTGTACAATATCCAATACATATAAGAAAACTACAAAATCAAAAGAAAAAACTTTGGCATAAGCGTAATATTGATGAAAAATCAAGATCAGAGTACAAAAAAATTTGCAAAGTATACAAAAATAAAGTTAGAGATTTTAACACTAATAAAGAAACAAAAATTTTAAATTCAGGGGGTTTAAACAATTTTTATAAATTTGTTAATAGTAAAATTAAAACAAAACAAACTATCCCACCAATTAAAAGAGACGATGGGACATTTGTAACTGAAGACTTTGAAAAAGTTGAACTTTTTGGAAATTATTTTGCTTCTGTTTTTACTGATGATGATAATACTTTGCCAAATTTTAATCCACCAAATATTGGGAAGTTGGACAACATGGTATTTACCACAAAAAAGGTATTTAAAGCCCTAAAAAAGCTCCCAAACAAATTGTCTCGAACACCTGACTGTTTTCCAGCTTACTTTTTAAAACGCTTGGCTAAAGTTATTGCTGAACCTTTGGCAATAATCTTTCAGATGTCTTTTGATTTTGGAGAATTACCACTTGATTGGAAAATAGCTTTATTAAACTTACTGTTTAAAAAAGGCACCAAAAGCCTAAAAGAAAATTATCGTCCAATTTCACTTACATCTTTTTCTTGTAAACTAATGGAACAGCTTGTCAAAGAAGAACTTCTTGTCTTTTTCCATATCATTTTGTCAAGGTTTCAACATGGTTTTAAGGCAAAAAGTTCTACAATAACACAGCTGTTGGAAACTTTTAATGAGTGGACGCAGGCACTAAAAGATAAACTTCTAATTGATGTCATTTACTTGGATTTTGCCAAGGCCTTTGACACCGTGTCACATCAAAAATTGTTATATAAGCTAGAAAAATATGGTGTTTCTGGTAAATTTTTAAAATGGATAAAAGAATTTTTAGTTGGGCGGGAAATTAAAGTTGTAATTAATGACTCAGTATCCAAATCATTTCCTGTAAAAAGTTCAGTTCCTCAGGGTTCTGTTTTGGGTCCATTTTTATTTTTAATATATATTAATGATATTGTTGATTGTGTTAAGTACTCACAAATTAGACTCTTTGCAGATGATATAAAGTTGTTTGCAAAATCTTCATCTAAAGATTACCACATTCAAACCTTAAGACTTCAAAAAGATTTAGATAGAATACACAGCTGGTCACAAGACTGGCAATTGCAATTATCAGATCATAAATGTGAAGTTCTTCATATTCGAAATCATAGCAAAGAGTTAATTTGTAAATATAAGCTTGGTAATAACGTACTTGCAACTACAGAATTGGTGCGTGACCTAGGTGTTTATATATCCCATGATATGAAATTCTCTAAACACTGTGAAATCACAGCAAAAAAAGCTATGAGAGTGACATCACTAATTTTTAGAACATTCAATTCAAACTCTAGAAATAATCTTCTCAGAGCATATAAGTCCTATGTTAGACCAATTCTGGAGTATGCTAGTGCAGTTTGGAACCCTTATTTACAAAAAGATATAAACATTTTGGAAAAAGTGCAACAAAATTTCACTAGACGGTTGTTTTATAAATGCAAGTTGTTACCTGTTGGTTATGAACATAGACTGGATTACCTAGGTTTAGAAAGATTAAAGGACCGAAGAGACAAAATTGATTTATATGAGTGCTTTAAAATTATACATTGCTTAAACAATTTGCAAGCCAATGATTTTTTTAAGTTTAACCTGCAGCCCACCCGTGGTCATCCCTTTAAATTGGCCATTGAAGACAGCCGAATTAATGCAAGGAAATTTTCTTTTGCAAATAGGGTGGTTACACCTTGGAACAATCTACTCCCATCTCAAGTAACTGTCGATTCTTTGGATGCATTCAAGAAAAGTTTTAAAACTGACTTAAATAAGCGCTCTTTTTGAGCCTTTAAAGTCATATCAGATAGCTATGTTCGTTGATATTTTGTTAGAATTGTATTTCATATTGGCGGCAATTAAGTCGCAGATTTGATGTTGTTGATGAAAAAAAAGAAAAAAAATAGAAAAAGAGAAAAAAAAAAAGAAAAAATGAAATGATGAAAACAGTAGAATTAAACTATGCATAGACTATGCTTAGTATAATATTAATTCTGTTATCTGATCATTATGTTTTTGTTTTTTGTGTGTTTTTTTTTTTTTTTGGTTTTTTTTTGTGTGGTTTTTTTGGTTTTTTATTTTTTTTGTTTTTTTTTTTATTAAAACACGACCGTATACTACAAATAATATATATATATATTATATTTCCTATTGTACAAATATGTCTACCTCAGACTAGTTCCCGCTGTCTTTTTTTTACTGTAAATACGCCCGGGAAGAATTCGCCCCTTTTCCACGTTTAAGTCAAACGTCGAAAAACTTTACGACCGCGAAAACTGAAAAAAATATAATGAAACACTTTTCTTAAATTTATTTTGCGCGCAGTATATAATGGTCGAAATCTGGACCTTTTAAATAAACAAAAACGTAGCCTAGTTTAATCTATGTACAACGGTAAGTATAGGAATAAATTCGCCATAGAATGACAATAAAGACTGGTTTACACCAGAGTGGCAATTGACAACGCGTTCTTCGCACGTTTACATGATTAGATTGTCAGTTGTCGTTGTGAATGTGTTGTCATTTATCACTTGTCAAAGCTACGCTCGTTCTATGGGTCACCCATAGGATGACATTAAAGACTGGTTTTTACACCGAAGTAACAATTGACAACGCGTTCCCCGCGCGTTTACATGATTAGATCGTCAGTTCTCGCTGTGAGCGTGTTGTCATTTATCACTTGTCACTAGGCCTAATTATGGTGTGAACGACCTAAATGGTGCGTCGCTGCCGGTGTGAACGTTTTGTCATTTGTCACTCCGGTGTGAAATAGGTCTGAAAATCGCTTAATGAATAATAACGGTGCTACACAATTTTTGTACCATTTCGGTCTTTACAATTTTTTGTTTTAGTGTATTTGAAAGTTTATATTTTTAGAGAGTCTTTGATTGTTTCATGGCAACCACCTTTCTTCATGAAGAAACCGAGAGACGACACACCAACAGAAACTCCCAGAGCTTGCGCTTTGCCTTGCGAACCAGAAGTTCGGTGTGTATAAAATGGAAAATTAGTTTATAATTTATAGTAATTTTTAGTTTATATATAATTAAAGATAAATTCTATCAGGGTAAAAATAGATGAGTGGTAAAGTAACCACTCGTTTTTTGAGAAAATATCACGTGCAGAGAGACACATGACGCAACTAAATAATAATTGGTTACATGACCGCTGAAAACTTTTTTTTAATTTTTCTCGCTCTTAAGTTTATTGTTTTTTTCTTCCTGGCGGAGAGCGGTTACGTTTTTAATTTCAGCCTGGAAGACTTTAGCTTTAGTTTATAATATAATTAATGAAATTAATAATAATTTCATTGTGATGCTTAATGAATATTAGTAGCCGACAAAACTATTTTAATTCTTGTAATTTGATTTTTTGATTGAATTTATAATTTTTTTCTTAAGCCTGTTCATACTTTGTCTAAATAGTCCAAAGGATTGGACAATCAATAATAATTTTTGTCATTTCTAATTTTAACTTCAATTTTTCCTAGGACTGTTTTTTGTAGTATCGTTGTCTAAATTAAAACTGAAAATTCTATCTGTGTACAGATTTTATGCAACGAAATTTTGTTTTTTTTTTAAATTTAATATTTAGTTTTTTTACATTTAATATTTAATTCTAAAACTGTGTACAGATTTTATGCAACGAAATTTTGTTTTTTTACATTTAATATTTAGTTTTTTTACATTTAATATTTAATTCTAAAACTGTGTACAGATTTTATGCAACGAAATTTTGTTTTTTTACATTTAATATTTAGTTTTTTTACATTTAATATTTAATTCTAAAACTGTGTACAGATTTTATGCAACGAAATTTTGTTTTTTTACATTTAATATTTAGTTTTTTTACATTTAAATATTTAATTCTAAAACTGTGTACAGATTTTTATGCAACGAAATTTTGTTTTTTTACATTTAATATTTAGTTTTTTTACATTTAATATTTAATTCTAAAACTGTGTACAGATTTTATGCAACGAAATTTTGTTTTTTTACATTTAATATTTAGTTTTTTTACATTTAATATTTAATTCTAAAACTGTGTACAGATTTTATGCAACGAAATTTTGTTTTTTTTAAATTTAATATTTAGTTTTTTAGATTTCTTGGTGGCCACGCCTTGAATGTTCGCCGAGGAAATTCCAGATTAACTGCTATTCTGGTAACCGAAGAAGAATTGCGAAAAGTAATGAATGATGTAAAAGGTTCCGAAGGAAACGATAAGAAAATGTAAAAAATATTTTACAATGTTTACATAAAAGTTTCTTGACATAAAACAATTTTGTGTTTCGTTTTTGCGTTTACCGTTTAACAAATAATTCAAATTTTATCATGAGAACAAACTCGCAAGTTTAATTCAAAAAATATTGCAAATAATTTGATTAAATTCTCAATAAATCTTTAAAAACAACAATTTATTAAACTTTCAATGAAACAAATTAGCTTGACAACAAACATTCGTCGCTACTCTGACACAAAAAGTCACAATCAGTATAAAATCAACGTGACTGTGACTTGTACAGTATTGTTCGCACTATTTGTTTGTTAAAAGATAAAAAGAGTTACAGTTACGTGTATTTTATGACGCTTTTGATTCATTGTGTTAGAGTACTGACGATATTTAATGTTATAGTGAAATAACGTCCGCTGGTAACTTGTCAAAATCCGAAACTGTATTTCAATTGAGAAAAAAAGGAAACATGGAAAGATACTGTGCAATGTTCCCCACGAGAATCGTAAGCATATGTTTTTTTTAATTTAATTTTTTTTTTACTTTGAGGATATTTTATCTAAAATTCTAAATTGAATTTACTACTACTTGAAAAGTCAGATAAATGGTAAAATGCTTGCTACAAAAACAAAACGTGTCTTGTTAATGATAATTAGAAGAAACCCAAGAATTTAATAAATCTAATTTTGGTAGTTTGTTTCCAAAATAATCCCCATCTTAATAAGCACTGATTGGGGCTATATAAAATACTTTTGGAACCAATAAAAGTACTCGCACCAAGTGTGAGACCGTTAATCATTTCCAACAAAGTATATTAAAATGCTGTGTGAAATTTCCACAAGCTTAGCCAACCGCACTACAGGTGACAAATTGCGTAGATTTACCCAGAAACATATTAAGCGTTAGAAAAACGTCGCACAAGCGTTAGAAATCAATAAAATATCAGCAACATCCTTACGACCGTAAATTTTTTTTAATTGACCAAAGTCACATGAAGAATAATTTGCATACAACAGGATTAAATTTGCAATACATTCTTTGGAATTTTGGCATTCTTCAAGTATAACCCATTCAATTACATGGACTACTTTAGGTATAGACGAACTAACAGTTTAAATCCCTTATTTTTCATGTACAATTAATTAAAATAAAATAGTTTTTTTGATAAATCTTAAGAAAAACACGTAAACTTCAAATTTTGTCAAGATAAAACTAATGAGCAACCTGAATCGTGGAGTGTAGACCTTAGTTTCCCTAAGCATCATGGTACACTCAACGTATGTGCGATGATTGTTTTTTAGGTAAAAACCACTGAACTCAAGCAAATTAATTAATCCTTATGCGACTTTGGTCGATTCAACTGTACACTTCCTTATCAACTTTTCACAATCATTTTGGTGATTATGGTGATTATGGTTATGGTCATTATGGTGATTCATAAATTAATACCGTTTTTAAAACGATGATTAATGATTTTTATTTCTTTTAATAAACGCTCGACTTTGAAACTGTGACATTGTCAGATTCACAGGTGTACCATAAATTCCTTTAGTTGAATGTTAGTTTTATAATTTATGATTGTCAAATTTTTTAGACTATATGCGGAAAGGTAAAAAAACCTTATGATCAAAAAGTTTTAGTGGCTCAACTGCGATATTACCTACTCTTTAAAGTGGTTCTAATGATAGACGGTGAACAGGTAAGAAAATTAGTGAATCACTTTTTTCCTTTTGATTTGTATTCTAGTATAATTTTGAACAAACAAAAATACTCAAATAATATGAAAGTACGTAAGCGTGAGAATCTAAAGCCGTTTCTTTGAAAACCGAATTAAGGGCTTTGATATAGACACTTGATTTTCATGTCACTTTATACTCACAAAAAATCCCCACTTCTTTGAATATTAAATCGGGGTTTATTGCTAAGCCATTTGAATGTGATTTTTACTAATTTTTGGGTAAGATGTTTGTTTATGATTTTAAACAAAATTATACAAGTTTTCTTTAATCTCGTGAAATAGTTTTGGTTCAATTTCAAAATGATTTATTTTTCGAATTAGAGGATTTTAATATTATTAACAACGATCTATTGTAAAAGGAAAATTTTTAGTATTAACATCAAAAATGTATAATATAGACTAGTTCGGAATAAGCGTCTTTTACTGTACGAGAGAGGGTACAAAAAGAAAAAAATAAAATTTTAAAAAATCGTAGCTTTCTTAGTTTCTTAAGTTTAAACCTATACTACATAAAAATTGCTACACGATGATATGTTTCACTACGTTGAAGTGCTGTAAGTTTGTGCTGAATAAATTTTTGTTTTTTAATTAAACGTCACAATACTTTAAAATCACCACTAAACTAAAGATAAATTCTATCAGGGTGAAAATAAATGACTGGTAAAGTAATCACTCGTTTTTTGAGAAAATATCATGTGCAGAGAAACACATGACGAAACTAAATAATAATTGGTTACATAACCATTGAAAACTTTTTTTAAAATTTTTCTCGCTCAGGGGCTTATTGTCTATTTCTTCCTGGCGTAGAGCGGTAACGCCCTTAATTTCAGCCTGGAAGACTTTTGCTTTAGTATTTTCCTGAACAGTGATTTCAAATTAGTAAAAATAAAAATAAAATTTGTGCTTTTAAACTAATTTTAAACCTACATACGTTTTTTTATTGTTTTGCTTTAAAAACTTTTCAAAATTTAAAAATCAATTTTAAAAAGTCCATTCCAAACTTTTAAATTAAGCATTTTCTCTAAGTGAAACATTAAAAAACGGAAAAACAAGCGCGCCAACAGCGCCATACCTACGAAGCGGCAAAAAACTAAAAATCCCCAAAAACTGCTTTTCCTTTTGCAATATTTAAAAAGTATTTAAGAAATTTCGAATAGAAGGGGTCGAGGTTTTGAACCAATAAATATTTGGAATATTTTAAACCGTAAAATGTACTAGTCGCTCGCTTTTTCTCAATTTTCCCTCTACATATGATTGGCGCTAGTAGTTATTGTACCCTCTTCCTAACACTAAAAAACCTTTATTCCGAACTATAGTCTGTACAAAAATGATACGGACTGGCGACAAAACTCGAACTTTAAAATGTTATATATCCATAACGGAGGTTAGAATATATGCGGGTCATATATGGGAGCATAGCTCAGACTCTTGGCTATTTTTTGAAAAGGTTAGAAAAAAATGTTTTTCAATGACGTCATTACTACAGTCGATGCGGTAAAAAAAACCTGGTTCCAAAAAAACATAATTTTTTATTTGTACGAGATAAGAAAAGACGCTTGGTATGCTGTTAAAACATATTTTTTGAGTTTTTTCTAAAAGTTTGAGCGAAATCGGTTCGCTCAAAATTTTTTTATAATGCGTTGAATGCGCGCGGTTTTCGCGATTTTTTGCGAATTTTGGCCACGCTAATACACTGTCGGACACATAATGTTTGCTTTGCTTCCTGCTTGAAGTGTGTATGATATTGATCATATTGTTATATATTAAATGTCCGCCAATTTTTATTCCTTACTTTTGACCTAAAAATTTTTTTTGGGGGGTTGTCCCCCCGGGGGCTAGGGGGGCCAAACACGAATGCCGAAAATTTTTTTCAAAATTTTTTTTCAAAACCATCAAAATTGTAAAATTTATCACATATGACGAATTTTGATATATCGTATGTGTAAAAAAACCTAATATTGAGCTTACAATAAGCTGTCAAAAATGACGAATTTGAAATTTGGAAGGATTCCAAGCCCGTATGCTGGCAGCAGCAAACAATTAAATTAAAAAGTTTTACAAGAATAATAAACTTTAAAAAATAGTTTTGAATTTTTTAAAATTATTTTGATTTAAAATATTGAAAAATGGTCGAAATAACCCCATAAAAAAGCAACATAAATTTTCGTTAAAATTTGAAAATACTTCCTTACGGCATGCAAATTTTTGATATTACGTCATAATTGATGGTTTTTATTGGCTTTTCTGCAATTAAAATGACGTAATTCAGACCAAATCGCGGATTCAAACGTTTTTACACGAAAAATAGCATTACTTTAAAAAGTTACATTGGAAAATTGGCAAAAGTTGAGAGACATATTATTAGAAATTTGTTTTTGTGTTGACAAACGGGGAAACATGTTTTCAAGTAAGAAAACACTCAAAAAAGAGCATTTTTTAGCTGCGATATTTGTAGTAGAATTTTAACTTTGAAAAAATGTTTTTCTAATAAAATAACCTGGAAATTCCAAAAAAATAAACTTTTAAGACTTATTTTTTGGAAAAGTTTTTAATTTAATGGTTTGCTGCTGCCAGCATACGGGTTTGGAATCCTTCCAAATTTCAAATTCGTCATTTTTGACAGCTTATTGTAAGCTTATTATTAGGTTTTTTTACACAAACGATATATCAAAATTCGTCATACGTGATAAATTTTACATTTTTGATGGTTTTGAAAAAAATTTTGAAAAAAATTTTCGGCATTCGTGTTTGGCCCCCCCTAGCCCCCGAGGGGTCAACCCCCCAAAAAAAATTTTTAGGTCAAAAGTAAGAAATAAAAATTGGCGGACATTTAATATATAACAATATGATCAATATCGTACACACTTTGAGCAGGAAGCAAAACAAACATTATGTTTCCGACAGTGTATTAGCGTGGCAAAAATTCGCGAAAAATCGCGAAAACCGCGCGCATTCAACGCATTATAAAAAGAAATTGAGCGAGTCGATTTCGGTCAAACTTTTAGAAAAAACTTAGAAAACTATGTTTTAACAGCATACCAAGCGGCGTTTCTTATCTCGTACTAATAAAAAAGTTTTTTGTTTTTTGTGGGACCAGGTTTTTTTCGCCGCATGGACTGTAGTGATGACGTCATCGAAAAACATTTTTCCTAACCTTTTCAAAAGATAGCCAAGAGTCTAAGCTATGCTCCCATATATGTTCCGCACATATTCTAACCTCCGTTATGGATATATAAACATTTTAAAGTTCGAGTTTTGTCGCCAGTCCGCATCATTTTTGTATAGACTATAGTCCATACCGAAAAATGTGCAACTCCTATGTAAAAAATTAAGTCCTAGTAGGCCATTATAATGAGCCTCTCCATTTAAATAGCACCCTCCAGTAACCATTTTAATTCCAACGAATATGCCGTTGGCCTGCGTCACTTTACACAAAATGCGCGCGCATAGCGCAAATGAAATAAAATATTTTTATTGATCCGCGCGCATTTGTGCAGGATCAAATAGGCGAACGGCATATTCGCCCAAATTAAAACGGCTTTCTATGCTAATATTATGGAGGGTGCTATTTAAGGTAGAACACCACAGTTAGATTTTGACGGCAAATCCTTTCTAAATAATTTTTACTAACGTAACTTGACCTGCCCATTCAATTTTTATTGTTATCGTCCATCATCATTAAATGACACCAATAAAATACATGTCAAAAATATTATTGACGCCTCGTAGTTAAACCGCTCATCATATAAGTATAGCCGGCACCCAGCACGATATTTACTGTAATTAAACAGTGATGTGCGGGTTTTTTTAATAATTACCGCGCCGGATTCCGGCTATACTTACATGTTATATGAAAAGATGAGCAGTTTAACTACGATGTATTTATATAATAATAAAATTCATTACCAAAAATATTCTATTTTTTTTCATTTTTCATTTAGCGTATCTTAAGTAAAGAACGCTTTTTTAATTAAAAATTTAAAAACAAAAAAAAATTTTTTTTCGACGTTATTGCCTGCGGGAGACTCGAACCTACGGGTCCGAGGATCCGAGTCCCACACTCTAACCACTCGGTTACTCTCGTAAAAGATACTTCTAAACAAAAGTTTCGAAATGTAGTTTTTCGGCGTCAAATCAAAAAAATTTAAATAAAAATTAAAAAACTTGATTCGCTTAGATTTTAATAAAAGTTTGGAAATAGCTAGACACAAGTCTAATCAATACTTTGAATTGTATTTGATTAAAAAACTAATTCAGGATTTTTTTTATTTGATTTTTTATTTAAATACATCGATTTTTTAATTTTCTTAAAATTTCGAATTACGTTTTACTCCAAACCACATCTAAAAGTTGCCCCCTAATTTTCGTTAACTTTCTATAAAATTGCAGGAAAAACTGAGGGAATCAAATTTCTTAAATGACCAAAAACTGTTTTTTGAGCTTTAAATTCATCAAACTATATTTCGAAATAGAACATTCGGTAAACGATGAAACTATTACCGTTGGATACATCATAATCTGAGCTTTCGATTAATATTTAAGTTGATATCTAACTTTTACTAAAAATCGTCATAACTGTGCTGTTCTACATTAATGGAGAGGCTCATTATAATGGCCTACTATGGCTTAATTTTTTATGTAGGAGTTGCACATTTTTCGGTATATTATATATTTTTGTTATAATGAGCCACATATTCGCCATTTTATTTCGCGTGAATTAAACTGGCGGATATTCCATTATTATGTAGGGTGCTAATTAAATGGAGTGGCTCATTATAATAGCAAGCTGACTTAATTTTTTACATAGGAGTAAAAAATTTTTCGTTGTTATATTATATATTTTTGATAAAATGTTTCAATTTTTACATTATTTTTTAAAAAGTTTGGAATGCAAAAATGTAAGAAGCAGATAAAAGGTAGCTGGTGCTACGTGTTAAAATATGAACATCTTAAGAAGGCTAGAACACGTAGGTTTAGATTTCATGGATTTGTTTTACAAATCAAAATGGAAACAAACAATTATTTTGTAGCATATAAAATTTTTGTAGATTGTACATTATCTACACTCTACACCCTTTGCAGTGTTAGTGGGCCCTACTCAACAGACTCTCGCTCAAGCTAGCATGCTTTGGTACTTCCTTACACAGGTAACGTGGTTGCGGCTACTTAAAGATAATTAATTCTTCGAGGGTGAAATTGCGGAGGGGGGTCAAATAACCACTCGTTCTACGGGAAAATATGAGGTTCCGCAATTTAAAAGTCAATCAAAGTCACGTAAAAAGTAATTTGCATAAGCATGGTTGGCACGTAGCTGATTGGTCGATCTGTAATTGTTTATTTACCTACGTTTAACAGTTTTTGCGTGGTTTTCAAACAAAAAATTAAAATGCTTCTACGGTTGCGAACGCACTTTTTAATCAAACCGTATGTACATTATTTGTTACGTGATTTGGTCGATCATTGATTACATTACCTTTGACGACTTAATTTTTTATTTTTCTTAACTTTTGCTTTTATTTTTTATTTGTTTTGACAGAGAATTGGTTGGGGTTACTTAGAATGGATGTGTCTATATGTTTTTTCTGTCTGCGAATCCTTTCATTGTCGCGCAATTTTTGAATTTTATTTTTTAGGTACCGGGATCCATTCCGATCCGTTGCGATATTTATTCTGAAACGGCGGTGCAATGGTCCGCCGCCGCGCCGTATTTGGTCCGCCTGTTTTCCAAACTGACGGAAAACGGGGCGGGAGCGACCGAAGCCTTAAATTACTTGAACGCGGACCAAGTTAAAGCCTTGGCTGAAATAATCTTTCAGCAAAACAGCATACCACACACCGCACAATTGACCTGGGACATCCTGTGGCGAAAACTACCGGTAAAATTTTAAAATTTTACAGCTCTGTAGTTGTATTCATAAAGCGCAATTAGCCAAGGATTAAGAAAAAAACTTAATGCGACTGCTTATTTGCTACGTGGAAAATTTTCGCCAATCACATTGACAAAAACGAGAAAGGCGGAGCTTATAGTGTTTTAGAAGTAAATAAGCAGTCGAATTAAGTTTTTTTTAGAATTGATTCTTTTATCAACAAGTAGCCCGTGTCAGCCATACGGCTGACGAATAATTTTTCCTGCATTTTTTATATTCATTTACTAATTTTTTTTTCAAAATTCAACCTTTTTATGCCATTCCCGTGACTGTAAGCTTTACAGTGATACCTCAGTTACCCACTCTAATTTTAGTTGGGGAGAAGGGTCTTTCCCTTTTTTGGTGAAAATATGTTGTCCAGCATAAAGATGTCCGTGTTAATTTTTTACTAAGTTCAACCACCTTATGATGCTCCCTGAACTATAAGGTTTCCCATAATATCTCATTTATCCTAATTTTTTCTGTGGTTGGGAGGAAGGTTCTTCCATCTTTGGTAAAAATATGTTGTCCAATATAAAGATGTCCATGTTATTTTTTTGAAAATTTTAACCCATTTATGACATTCTCCTGACTGTAAGCTTTGCAATGATACCTCATTTAGCCCAATCCGTTTTGTGGATGGGAAGAAGCCCCCCTTTTGGTCAAAATGCGTTGTCCAGCATAAAATGTCCTTGTTATTTATTTTTTGAAACATTCAACCCTTTTATGACATTCCTTGAAACTTAAGCTTTGCAATGATATCTCATTTAGCCCAATCCTTTTCGTGGTTAAGGAGAAAGTTCATTGCCCCTTTTAGTGAAAAAACGTTGTCCAGCATAAAGATGTTTATGTTCATTTTTCCAAAAACATGATATTCTGGCTTTACATTGGCAAATTACTCTTACTAATAAGTTTGAACCAATTCGAAGATAAAAATTTTTTAACTTTCAAAGTCCATAGGGCCCTGTTTTTGTGAAAATATGTTGTCCAACCAAAAGATGTCCATGCATTTTTTTAAAATTTCAATCCCTTTATGACATTCCCCTGTCTGTAAGCTTTGCAATGATATCTCATTTACCCCAATCTTTTTGCTGGTTGGGGAGGAAGGTCGTTCGGGTTTTTAGTGAAAAAACGTTGTCCAGCATTAAGATGTCCATGTCAATCTTACCAAAAAACATGACATTTTGGTTTTACATTGGATAATTAATCTTATCAATAAGTTCGAGCCAATTCAAAGACAAAAAATTTTCACTTTCCAAAATCCATAGGTTTCCCCTTTTTGTGAAAATGATTTGTCCAGGCTAAAAATATCCATGCAATTTTTTTTCTAAATTTCAACCTTTTTATGACATTCTCCCGACCGTAAGCTTTGCAATGATAGCTCATTTAGCCCAATCCCTTTTAGCCCAATCCCAATCCCAATCCCTTGGTGAGCAAGGTAATTCCCTTCTTTAATGAAAAAAACGTTGTCCAGTATGAAGATGTCCATGTTCATTTTTCCAACAATTATGATTGCCTAATTACTCTTTCTAAAATCAACGGCACTGTAGAAGCGACAGAGCGGCCGCGACAACCGCCGCGCAGAATAATTATAAAAAAATAAAAAAATAAAAACGGAAATGCCCATTGTATTTTGAATTAATTTTATTACGCGGCCTCAAGTCGGTAAAAAATGCAGCTATAATGTCATTGAATCTTTTGAATTTCGCTTGAACGAACTGATTAAATTTGTAATTTAAGTAAAATGGGCCAAAACCTTATACAAATTTCTAATATTTAATCTTTATGAATATATTAACATAAAAACAAAGTTAAAAAACATTATACTATGGCAGAAAGTAATTTTTTCATGCTGTTTTAATATTTTTTCACAATAAATGACGGTTTCAGCTATAAATTGGTATATTTTTTATTTTAACCATTTCAAGTATTTGGAAATGGATTTGAAATAAACTGCTGGCATTAATCCAACAACATTCAGTGTTTAAGTAATGTCACTTCCTGGTGGCATTTGAGTTTAATAAGTTTGAGCCAACTCTGAGTCAAAAAATTTTTTAAGTTCCAAAATCCATAGGGTCCCCCTTTGGTGAAAACGCGTTGTCCAGTATAAAGATGCCCATGTAAGTTGTTTCAAAATTTCAACCCCCTTACGACATTCCTTTGGGTATAAGCTTTCCCACGATACCTCATTTACCTTAATCCGTTGGGTGGTTAGGGAGGAGTTAGGGAACACACAGACTCACAGACAGACAGACAGACAGACAGACAGACAGACAGACACACACACACACACACACACACACACACACACACACACACACACACACACACACACACACACACACACACACACACACACACACACACACACACACACACACACACACACACACACACAAACATTACGTTTATTTATATATAGATTAAAATTAATTATGTGAACCAATGCAAAATCAAAATAAACTTCATTTTTTTAATTTTTTTTTATTTCGAAATTAAAAATTAAAAATATTATGTATTTTACTTTTTTTTAGATATTCCTAAAATTTGACAATTATTTATATAAATATATATTAGTTAAAACAGTATTTATATTTTTTAAACCATGAACTATGAGACAAAAAGTCTAAAACACGCGTTTAAAGTCCAATTCTATTTCCAATCCGATTCTCTACTTGTCCATGAAGATGCCATCTCTAATCTTGGGCTAATCCTTGACTAATCGCGCTTTATGAATGCGGCTGCTAATATCTGGCAATTTTTCAAATTAAATTTAAAAATTAGAACCAATTGTGAAATAATTTGAAACAACAGTGGCACCTAATACACTAAGAAACTTTTGAAGTAGGTATTGCTGTTTTTTTAGAAAAACGATGTGGAAAACTTAACCTATAAAACTTACCCTATATTGTGAAACTTAACTTAACCTATAAAACTTAACCTATAAAACTTACCCTATATTGTGTGTATTGCTATTGTTTTAGAAAAACGATGTGGAATTTTTCAATTGGTTTTGCATCTGCGCAGAAATGATAAGAAAAAAAATTAGCGTCCAACTTTGCAATCAAGGGATTATGCGCCCTTTTGCTGATAAATTTCACGTGGAAACTATGCTAAGACAGTACTCCCAACCGGTCATGTGGATTAAATTCAGTAATACAGTATCCCGGTGTTTGCTTATATGCTATTATAAACCCGATGGTAAGATAGTTTAATAAACGAATTATACAATCACTATAAAAGCTGTTTTTATTATAATCAAGAATAAATTACACAAGAGAATGTCCGACTGTACACTAAACTTTTGACCATAATTTTGCGGAAAAAGTCGCCCTTTTAAATTTATGTGCGATTTTTCTTGCAAAAATCCGCCATTTTCTGCCAGTTTTCCCGCGCTGCGATTTTTAACACAGTGTTAGTTTTCTCGCAGTGGGGACTGTGATTTCTTTTGCACTCTATGCTGTTTTATTCGCACTGCGATTATTTTAGCACTGTGAGACTAACTGCACAAGGAAAAATACAAACGCTGCTAATCATTTTCAATGGAGTAAAACACTTCGAAATTTGTTTTATTGAATTTTAAAACGGTCGAGAGTTACTTTATTTTATTGAAACTAAAAAGTTTTAAAATTTTAAGGTAAAAAAACGACTTTTACTCATTTAAACACAAAATCTTCGCTTCGTTTTGTTTTTTTTTGTTGTGCAGCCAGACTCGCAGTGCGATAATAATCGCAGTGCAAATAAAGCAGTATAGAGTGCGAAAGAAGTCGCAGTTCCCCACTGCAAGGAAACTAACACTGTGTTAAAAATCGCAGCGCGGGAAAACTAACAGAAAATGGCGGATTTTTGCGAGAAAAGTCGCACATGAATTCGAAAGTGCGACTTTATTCGCAAAATTTTGGTCAAAAATTTAGTGTACAGTCGGACATTCTCTTGTGTTATATATTCTTGTTATAACGAATAACAATCAGTATAAAATCACCGTAACTTATTCTCTTAACGGTTATTATATCTGCGTGTTAAAAAATAAATAAAGTCACAGTTACAAGAATTTTAATAATTTAGACTCATTTTTTCATGGTAATGACGAAACGTGACTAACTGCTTTCTAATTACATGTTACAACAAAAAGTTTATCCAATTTTTTAACCCAAGTTAAATTTTTTTTTCTCGCCATATTCTAGAACAGAGAATAAATTATCGGTGTAAAACGATGGTCAAAACCCTCCCATTTAAACGGAAGTTGTTTATTGTTAAATATTTTTACAGAGTTATGACTTTATAGATTAGGGTAGTGCATTTAATTTCGGCACTTTTCCCAATTGGGCATTTTCGATTTTGGACTATATCTTTGGTAATCCTGGACGGAATACGACGTTTGATAGCTCAAATGAGAGCTAATTATATGTAGATGACTGTCGTGAGCTTTTTATTTGTTATGTTATGATATTTTTATGTGAAATTGTGTGATTTATAATTAAAAAAAATTGTTACTCGTTTTTAGATCATGGGCATTTCATGATTACGCAATAAATTGGTTTAAAAATTAAACTGTCCTGGTAAAATTTAGCCTATTTTCCAAATTTTTAGTCCCCGTGGTTCTACGTTGCGTCTGTGGTGAGCAATCGTTATAAAATAAAATAGTGTAATTTTGGCACACTATTGCTATAGGTAAAAACGGGTTCAATTTAGTGGTCGGGTGTTAAATTGTAGTTGTAATTAGTTAAAAGACAACGTTGAAATGTGTAGGAGTCATAGCACTGCACTTAAACTCGATTAAGGGGGTCTTTTTAAAAAGTGCCAAAATTAAATGCACTTTTTCCCCAAATTTTTCTCATTTTGATACCATTTAGCATTTTAGCTGTAACTTTTTGCCAGTTACACTTTGAACAACAAGTAAAAGCTTAAATTAAAGAAAACTGTCTGGAGATAATGATAGGCTTTTAAATTTTTGAAAATGATGATTTTTTGACTGAGAAATAATCGATTGTTTGTAAAGTGCCGAAATTAAACGCATACATTTAATTTCGGCACTTTTCCATTTTTTTAAAAACTGATTTAATTTAGTAAAAAAACAACTTTCGTACAATGAATTTTTTATGACGCAACGTAGTATCGTAAAAGCTTTAAAATAAACTATCAAACATGAAAATCAAGCCATACAGTGAAAGGTTACATTGGAAAAATGAAAAAGTGCCGAAATTAAATGCACTACCCTACTTTAAGCCAATTAACGCTTAGGAAAAAATGGAAATCTCTCATTCATTGGAGATCAATTTTTCCCAAGCGCTAATTGGCTAAAACAACTCCTCGCACAACCATTCCCACAAAGCAAAAACATATATGACGTGATCACGAAACTATATGACATTTCAAAATCCTTTAAAATTCTGACGGGTCTTCAAAATCCTGACGTAAATGTCGCCCAGAAAACAAGACCCACAACAATTATTATCAGAATAAAAAAGTTACACTATTTTTGAAAAATCTGACATAGTTTTTGACTGTTTTCCTTCTTATCTTCGTGTTTTTTATTTAATATTTTTTGCTGTGACCGTTTTTAAAAGTTTAAAAAAAAAACAAAATAGTTTAAAACCGTGTCTACAGTTGAGGTTGATGTAGTTAATGATTTTCTTGGTACACAGTTGTTGGGAGAGTATACTTTAATTTATACTTGTGGTAGAGATTTTGATTCAATTTTTACGAATAGTGTAAGGTACTTGCGCCAAAAATATATAATATACCGAGATATTATATATTTTTGCTTGCACAAGTTGGGTATTTTATTTGCGCAAAAACGAATAATTAATGATTTAGGGTCATTTATTGGAGCCGAGGGCACCTCATCGTTACTATAATACAATGAGTCAGAAGCGTTATAAAATGCTTATAACTGTGACTCTTTTTATATCTTAAATCACAAACAATCTAAACAAAACGATTCAGAATCACGTTGATTTTATAATGATTGTGACTCTTTGTGTAAGAGTAACGACGACGTAAACCTTAAATTCGAAACCGGAATCGGTGAAAATTAATGCAGGAAGTGAGGAAATCGGAGCCGAAAGGGTGGAATTGCTAAAACGTATCCCTAAGCCTAAGCCTAAGCTTAAAACTAACCCTAACTATTTTTTTCTTCTCGGATTCATTTTCTCAAAATACTATCCGACGACTCAAATTTTTCTTCTAAAGGCTCCAAAGACTCCGTGCCTAATCATTGGATTATATTATATTATTAAAATAAGTTTTTTTACTCGATTGTGATTATTTAATTTTGAAGATAATCAGCTTGGTTGGCTAAGTCTGCCTGATAATCTCTGGAACAAAGACCAGTTTTCACTATTAGAAATTATCAAGAAACATTCCGAGCTAAAGGATATCAATTTGATCTACCCCAGTGTAAACGTAAATGCCCTGATAGACCTGAGCCAATGCAAACCTCCAGAGGAAACTTTGAGTGAAGATGTAAAATATGCAAGAAGAATATCTCCAGCTTTTGTTTCTGAACCCGTGAAAATATACAAACTTCCGAAAACTCCTGATTTTATGTAAGCTTGTTATTTATAACATTATTCTGATTTTTATTTAAACAAAATTGAAAATTTTCAATATATTTATATGAAACTTATCTAAAACAACATGTTTTTTTTTGCTTTTGTCGTTATTTGATGAAAGATATCGAGCCGTTCGAGCGTGTTCAACAGAATTTTACCCGAAGGTTATACAAGCGCTGCAACTTAAGCTGTGTTTCATATAGAGAACGACTAAGATTTTTGAAACTTTAAAAACTTAATGAACGACGATCTATTTTAGTGACTTTTCGGAATGTTGCAAAATACGGCAAACACTAAAGTCCACCGACTCCGACTCCGACTCCGCCTCAAATTTTTGCAAATTATATATTGATGTGCAGGTTAAACTTAGGCTTAGGTTTAAAATAAAGTTCACATAATATTAAAAATTACGGTAGATTACGGTAGATTTTAGACGGAGTCGGAGTCGGTGGAATTTAGTGTTTTCCCAAAATACTTCATTTAAATACAAAATATTATGCCAAACGTTTTTTTTTAACTTAAATCAAAACTACAGAAGGCATTCCCTAAAGCTTAAAGTTTGGAAATCCCAAATTAACTGCCAAAAATTTTGTTTTTGTAATCGAGTAGTTTCAAGATAGAATTCCTTTTCAGATACACAAATAACCGCTCCTTTATAAACCCTTTGGGATTTTTTCGTTCAAATATCGCTGCGAATCCGCACAATAAAGTCCGCGTCAGTACTGCAGTGTGTTAAAGTCCGTGTCCGCGATCTCCCTGGTGCGAAGTTGAACACAGTGCAGCACTGACACGGAATCCCTTTTGCGCAGTTGGAGCGGAAAGAATCCGAAAGGGTTAAAGAATTAAAAAATAGTACCATTTCCTAGTAAATCATGAGATCATAATCTGGCGAACGTGATTGGATCGCCTTTACAATACAATACATGGAGTAGAGTTTCATGTAATTTTTGCTAGAATAGATGATGATGATATTTCTGTACAAATCCTTTGCTTTGTTAATGAGATATATTAGCTTAAAATTTAAAGTTTTGTCGCCAGCGCAGGGAATTTTTCAACCACGTCAGAAAATTTTAAGGACCCTCAAAATGTCACATAGTATTTGTGATCACAGCATTTATGTTTTGCTACATTTTGTATATGGGAATGGTTGTGAGAGGAGAAGTGGCAAAACAGGGCTTCAAAATGCAGGTGCAAATATGGCTAAAAGAATGTTATTATTATTATTAGACAGGCGCTGCCGCCTTTTTAGACAAATGCGGGCGTCCTTCTTTGTGCGCATGATTACTTTCGTTTAGAACAATCAATTTTGAACAGCGTGACAGACATTATTTCACATTTATTAAGTATAAAATATATTGGTTTTTAAGTTTTGTTCAAAAAAGATGGTTTTTAAAAAAGAAATTTCAATTTTATTTCTTAATAATAATTATGGTTTTTCTAGCTATATATGTAAAAACGCGTGTTTTATCATTAAAAAATTGTTTTAGGGATGTTTCTCAGTCTCCAGCAGCATCTCAATCTAATTCTTCACCCAGACCTGAATTTCAGTTTTCTGATCTTGACCTCGAAAGTAATATATCTCCAGAAGCTTTGGAACTTTTGTTGGGCCCAGAAATGGACTTTAATCAAATACAACAACTGAGCCCTTTTTAAAATCATTAGTTTTTTTAATTTTATTCATTTGAAAGACCAAAGCTTTGCTTATTTTTTTGTTTTGTTGATGATTTATTGGGACAATAATAGTATTATTATTTACTTTTGTTATTACTTTGAACTTCAAAATTATGTAAAATGATTGTTGCATTTGAACCCGGCGCAAAATTTTGTCCGTCCGTCATCAAAACGGGTTATTTTTTTTCGGATTTTTTGCAGATGAACAATAATACCTGTGGTTAGAATTTAAAAAAACAGCTCGGCGATCCGAATGCAATGTGTTGTTTTAGTGCACACATTATGATGCTTCTGGGGTGATTTTGATAGTTTCTGGAGGAAATTAAAAGTTTGGTCAAAGTCAAAAGTCTCGAACCAATAAAAAAAAAGTCAAATTTATCGCATTGAACTTCAAAATTACGTAAATAGAGTGTTATATTTGAAACCGGTGCACAGTTTTGTTACTAAAACAGTCCTTGATTGTGAAATAATCCAAAATTTTAAAAATGTCACATTTCGCTAATAATAAACTATTTTTGAAAAATGCTCTAAGAATAGAGCAGGAAAAAGGGGCGATTTTTCTCCGGGCGTCCAGAGCCCCAGAACACGATATTTGAGGGTTGGAACTTCAATTCCCAGAAACCCTGAAGCTATTTTTTATTTGAGTGTTATATTTTCAAAGAGTAATGCTTTATTATTTGAAATTTTTTTGTAAACTATTTTTAGCAAATCATTGACATTAGTTACAGGAATAACTAAAACATAGTTCAAACTTAAAGAAGTTTTAAAATACTCATTTAGAAGAAATTACTTTTTTAATAGCTGAAGCTACGGAGCATGATTTAAAAAAATAGGACAAATAAATATATTTAGAAAGTTCAAAATATAGATATTTATTTTTTGTTATGTTTGTTTTCGATGGCTTTGAATTTAAATCAACTTATAATTCTTGTATTTTGTAGGATTTTAAAACCCATTGTAAAACTTTCAAAATCCGATTAAAACTTGTTACACTATTTTTCGTCAAGTAACACACGACAACCACATTACAAGCTATAATTAACGGATATAAGCTTAAACTAAAATGTTTTATAAGTATCACATGTAAATTTTTCTTTTTTTAATGCATTTGATAGTGAAAGGGGGGGGGGATTCTACATAGACGATTAGCCATGGGGATTCGCCCCTATGAACATTAGAGGGAGGATAATATCATGGCAAGTGTCTATGAATAATTCGCTGGGGCGTGGGCGAAAATATAATGGCCCTCATCTATGAGGAATTCGCCGGCCGGCGATTTTATCATGGGAGCGAAAATATTATCCAACACCAATTCACATTGGGCTCTCTATCTCCTGTCTTCTATTTCCTATTTCCTATCTCTTGTATCCTATCTCCTATCCCTAATCTCCTATTTCCTATCTAAAGTCCAGTGTGAATCAGGCTTTAGTGAAAAAACACAAAAACCGGTCATTTTAAAACCGTCATAAAAATTCACCATTACGATAGTGCTCAAATTTTGAAGGAAGTACACAAAAAGTTTGTTCTTATAGCATACCAAGGGGTTTAAGGAGTACCAATTAAACTTTGATTAAGAAAATTGCTAAAAAAAACCAAAAATTAATTCCCAATCAATTTTTAAAAACATACTGGTTGGATAAAATAGATTTATTTTTACTTTCAAAATAAAGCATTTTTGCTGAATAAATAATAATAAAATTTTGTAGAAATATGTTAAGGTGCCAAAAAGCTTAAGTTTTTAACTAGTTTCAATTTCAAAAAGTATTAAGTGAGTACTATTAACTATTGACCATTTAAAAAATATTTTTACGGTTTTAGTTCTTATGTAATTTTTTGGTTTGCTGTTATTATATGGCATTACAAAACTAACAATTTTTATGAGGTTTTTAAATGTTAGTTATATTTGACATAAAAAATCATGGTTTAAAATTTATTATCATATGGCGCCCAGTCAACTGCAACACTGAAAAAGCAATTTGCTGGATGATGCACTTTTAGAAAATTTTCTAACAGGTTCCCAATCAGTAAACATGTAAAGCGGAAACAACAATCAAAATGCAAATATCTATATAATGTATATAAATATAATATAAAATATATAATATAAATATAATCTATATAATATAATGATATCTCGGCTTATAATTTTTTTTTCTGTCCTCACGCTGAATATTGAATTAAAAAACAAAAAAAGACATTTATTATATTACAAATATTGTTTTATTTGGCAAATATTTGGCTAATGTTGTTCAGTTAATGTAAGTGTCACAAAATACTGAAAACTTAAAAAAATTACAAAATTGTTTACAGTAATGAGAGGAAAAAGATGAATATATAATTTTGTTCAGTGCCAGAAATATTCGAGTATCGAGCAAAATTCGCTGGATGGGTGTCGAAAATAGCGATGTTCCCCGGGGCTCCGGAGCGTGATATTGGAGGGTAGGAAAATCACTAATCGAAAGTTGAAAAGTCACAATCGTAATTCTATATTCCTATTCGCTTATGTTTTTTAAGGCTGGTTCATACTTATGACAAAACGTCCTTTGGATAAAGTCCAGAAGACAAACTTTGTCCAAAGGACAAATACAGCGTAAAAACGTCCTTTGGACAAAGTCCTTTCTACAACCGCCTCACATTTTGTGATTTTTTTAAATATTTTTCAAATATGGCCGAAGTTCGTGTTCCATGAAAAGATTTTCGTATCTAGAATGCTTGCAGACGCCTATTTAAAGACGTTAAAACTTATTTTTAAGCCAAACTCAAAAATCAGATACTTGCGCTGTTTATTGTATACCGCCAAATAATTTAAAATCATGTTATCATATCATTCCTTGATTAGTAACATTTTAGATGTTGAAAATTTTAAGATTTAGAAGATTTTAATCATGAAATATTTAACTAAACACTATTACATATTTTAACGGTTTTAAATGTTTTTTTATAAATGGGGAAAATTCTTAATTTAAATGAGTCTACTTGTTACCTTTTAACGACTTTATATGTGTAATTGGTTTACCAATGCGTGTTTTCTTTACTATTGATTATAAAACTACATTATGTGTGAAACATGCATCTATATATAACAAGCAATAGAATTTTAACCTTTATTATCTTCTAAAAGTTTTTCATGCTTTGTTCAGTTTTTTGTGTGGAATTTTTTTTTAAACAATAATTAATAGTTTTTCAAAATAAAATTTTATTTTTTCTCACCAAATGCCAAATGAATCTGATCTAAATTTTTGTGTAGTTTAAGGATAACTTTATAATTTATAATTTGCCCAAAACAGTTGATTAAAGAATTAAAGCCCTAAATAGAAAAATAGCTTTGGTCGAAAGTTTGCTTTGACAGATTAGTATTACGAGGTAAATAGGATGTTAATCGTTTGAAAAACTATAAACATGTAGTGCACTTTTCACAATTAAGTATGACGCCAAAACACGGTGCTCTAAAATAAAGCACCGAGATATTTCTACTATTATTTGAGACTTTCAATATTCTCGGCAAACTTATCAGGCCAAAAGTTTAATTTTTAAATAAAAAACTTGATGTTTGTTTCTTTTGTTTAGGAGTAATATTCTTGGCAAAGTTATCAGACTAAAAGTTTAATTTCTAAATCAAAAACTTGATTTTTTTATATTGTACCAAGAATATATTATGTATTCTTGATTGCATTTAGAATTTATTTTTTTAATAAGTTAAAGGTGCAGTATACTAAATCATGGCGTATTTTTTTCGCTTGGATTTCGGTATCAATCGATGCGTCAGGTTTCACTGAGTAAAAAAATTGTATTACAAAAAAAAAATTAATTTTCAGCGGTTGTCCAGATATTAGCAAGAATATCGCTTGGTTATTCCAGATATTTTTTTTCGTTTTTTACCAAACACAAGCCACGATGTGTTTTTTTTTTTCTTACGTTGGACTTTGCAAACACGTTCTTTCTCGTAAAAATTCAGATGTATTTAAGATATTTTATATGCAAATTTTGCTATAAAAAGAGGCAAAATTTTTAATTATACTAATTTCTGTGTCTTTTTATTTATTATATTGCAGTTATAATGTTTTATTTTAAATAAAGGATTTTATGTGTTTTGAAATCAGTTCAATATTGGCAGGTGTTTTTTTAATCTCATCGGGCGTACATATTTACTGTTGTTTGGCTGACTGAGCGGCAAAAAAATCGATGGAATAATGAATCGATAATATCTAGACAACCGCTGAAAATTTTTTTTTGTAATACAATTTTAACTCAGTGAAACCTGACGCATCGATTGATATAAAAAACCAAGCGAATAAAAAATACACCATGATTTAGTATACCGCACGATATATATACGCATTTTTGTTTTTTATATTAAAAAATATTTTTATTGATTTATTTGTTATTTTTTTTAAATTTTTATTTTATAATTTTACCGTTCGCACATATTTTATTATTTAAAAAATCCAAATATTACACCATAATATACTATATTACACGGTTTTTCAAGCATCCTTAATTTATGCTTAAGTTTTTATAATTTTCGATTTAAAAAGGGTAAATATAGCTGTTTACTATTTACAAAGGTTTTTAAAGTATTCGTTTATTCACAATAATTGATTTTCATGAAGGAGTCAAAGTAACATAAGAGCTTAAATTACCATATAATTTACCTGCATAAAATATCGCTACAAATAATAGCGCACTAATATTTGTGTTATATAATATTTCTCACGTAATGCTGATATTGATATCTTAATCAAAAGCTTTTTTCAGCGGTAGACCATTTTTATTGTTTGAATATATACCAAACATCATTTTCTTTATTTGTTTGGTTTAACATAGTCACCGCAATGAATTATTTGAGCTTCATTTTAAAGTGTCAGGTAATAGCTGAAATTCAATATGTATGATAGGGAAATTTTGATTTTAATCTTTGTGGCAATACTTGAGATTCATAGTACCGTCTCCTATTGCTCGTCGTTCTATCGTTTAAACGATTTTTTTTAGTTTTTTCTGTATTTATAACAACAAAAGTTATAGCTAATTAATAAAAATTTGTAAACAATTTTTATATTTATACATGTAAATGTGCCAATAAAGAAACTCTCTTGTCTGAGTGTGTGTCCCCAAACTTTTCCCCAACCACAAAACGGATTTAAGTGAATTAGATATCACTAAAAAGCTTATAGCCCTCGGAATATGGTAAACGAGTTGAAATTTTAAAAATTTTCAGGTAGATTTCTTTATGCTGGACAACGCATTTTAACCAAAAGGCCACTTTGGATTTACAAAGAGCCAAAATAAATATTTTGTTTTGAAAATATCAACATGGAGATCTTTATGCGATGTTTTCTTCCTAAAAAAATATGAATCTCCCTCCCCAACTAAAAAATATGGCTAAATGAGATATCATTGAAAAGCATATCGTTCGTGGAATGTCGTAAAAGGGTTAAAATTTAAAAAAAAACAACATTGACATTTTTATGCTGGACATCGCATTGTCAGGATACCATGAATTTTGGAAGTTAACGAATTTTTTGTTTCTGAATTGGCTAAAACTTATTGGTAAGATTTATTATTGAAGAGCCAGAATATTTAAATACTCATTGTATTTTCACCAAAAGGGCTGAGGGAACCTTCTCCTCAACCACAAAATGGACTGGGCTAAATGAGTTTAGCCTAGTTTCCTAGACTTTAGACTGTAACCCCAAAGGTTACAGTCTAGGAAATGTCATAGAAGGGTTTAATTTTTGAAAAAATAACATGAAAATCTTTATGCTGGACAAACCGTTTTCATTAAAAGGGCCTTCGTATTTTTTAACTTAAAATTTTTTTCTCTGAACTGGCTTAGAATTACTGGTACTAGATTTTAGTTTATGTGGCGCAATAATCAGGTTATATTAAAAATCAATCCATATTTTTTTCTTGTACATAAGCAAATTTTTAATAAATAATTTTTTCCCGACAAAATAGCTGAAAATATTTCCCGCCAAAATAGCTTAAAATAGGTGTTTTGGGGTTTTCAATTGTAGAAATTTTAAATTTAATCTCAGCTTTCAAATTAAAATAATATATTTTATAAAAAAACATATCAGTTTAAAAAACGAACAACTACATGATGGACAATTTGTTTTTTGGTAAAAATAGTATAACAATTTTACGCGACGTTTTGGTGGTAAAAATTTCAAAATCAATAACAAAATAACAAAACAAACCATAAATGAAAAGTTATTAGTTTTATATGATATCCCAACTACACGAAGCCTTATATATAACATAATATAGATAAAATTAAGTCAATGGGTGATACTGTAATGTCGGACTGCTTGTTTTAATCTTTGTGGAGAGATGTTGAAACTATACTGTTATTTCGGTTAATAAATTGCTTCCCAAAAGTACGAAGCCCTATATAGACAACAAGAGACAAGGTCAACTCAGCGGCAGATTTGTCACGTTTGGCATACGTCTTTGGTGATGTACTCAAATTGGAAATTACAGGTTCAAGTCCTGTATTTTGCGGTCAATCGACCAAATCACGTAAGGAATAATTTCAATAGGGTTTGGTTGAAAAGTGCGTTCGCAACCGTCTCCATACTTAGCTTTTATGTTGGAAAACGCGCAAAAACTGCTGAACGTACTATTACTAAAATAAATATCGAACGGAAGGACCAATCAGCTGCGTGCCAACTATGCTAATGCAAATTATTTCTTATGTGATTTTAATCGATTAAACAAAAATGAGCTAAAATCTTTGCTTTTTTGTCCGGCCTGATTTGTCTCGTAATTTTTAACGACACAATTAAGTGATTTTGTGACAATTTTTTTCTAAAGGTAAACCCAACGGGGCTGCAACAGTTGTTCGTTGGATTAAAAAATGTGCCACATTGAGTAACCATTCAAATCACGAGAATCTGACGTCACTTTATCAGCGAATTAGATTCGATTTATTACCGAGTATTTGTTTGATAAAGTGACTTCAGAATCTTGTGATTTGAGTGGTTACTTAACGAGGGCATGTTTTTTATCGAACGAACAACTTTGCAGCCACGTTAGGTTTATTTTTAATAAAATAAACTATTTTAGATATTTAATAATATCAATTGTTTTTAACAAACAATGAAACACTCTGATTATGCGCAGTTCATTTCCAAAAGCAGTTACAGCGGTTAATGGCTTACTGTCGAAACCCGTTCCAGCTGATTGTGTTTTGGCTTCTGTGGTGGACGGTTACCGTTTGCGCTTGGTTCCTAGCCATTCGACCCCTGATAGTGATAACGGAGCACAAGAAGTCCTGGGATAAAGCTGTCTACGATCCCAACGGAACTCAACTTTGCGATCCCTTTTACAAATGCTGCCCATGCGATCTTTACAAAGCAAGAATAAATAACGCCGAAAATTTTGACGAATTAATGTGGTTTATAAAAATCACCCCTCGCGTTAGTATTTCGCAAGAGTTATCTCACTTAACAGCATTTTTTTATAAAATTTATAAAAACAACTTTTACTTGTAGCGGGCCAAACAGGGGTCAAGCCGGTAAGTTGATGATCCTGCGGCCCGGTACACACGGATTCCTTATCGTATTTAATGGCACACTTTATACAGTACGTCCCCTTTTATTTTGACTCAGTCGGTTATTAAATAACAAAGAAGTCTGCACGTATTCAAGTATTTGACCTTTGTGTTTGTTGATTACGTAGCGGGGGAGCACACAACACACCCTCTTGACCGGGAGGTCAAGTCGGTTCACGGAGTAGGGTTACGGTAGGATGGGTTAAGAAAGGGAGGAATTCTTCGCGAATTCCTTTTCAAAAAGTTTCTCCCACTGTAGATTCCAGATACGAAATGCCAAGTAAGGGGAAAGCTGCGAAGAACAAATCCTGCAAGTCAATTTGGGTAAATACCAATGGTCACTAGTTATTTTGGTGAAACATTACCGTGTTGGGACATGAAAAAAATAAGAGCAAAGCAGGTGTTGCTCTCTTCAAAAATGATTGCAGCTCAAAACCAAAAGGGAGAATATAGACCGTGTCTGCAAATCAAGGTGGGGAAGGTAAGGGACTGGTATGGAACATTAAAAATACCAGTACAATTTTTAGAGCTGAATTTTGGGAAGTCTGATGGGGTCAGACTTCCACAAAATGGTTACAGCAAGGGGAAACGTTGGCTAACTTGCTGGACTCGATAGCTTCACCGGGAGTTAAGGGGTGAACCCTTTAGACAACGGATTTTTTGAAGGGGTAACGTTTAGCGACTCAAGCAGTGCTTGAGTTTTCAAAAAGTTCGTTAAGACCTTTGGGTGTGCTTGGAAAATTCGGAGCTGCCAAGCGGGTCACGAACTGTATAAAGCACCGAAAGGAATTTGGTCGTGGGAATTAGTTTTCACCGAAACATTAAAATTACTGGCGCAATTTTAATGACTCGTTGAGGGGAAAAGGAGAGGGTTTGGCCAGTGGTTTGGGCTCCGTGATTTATATGTGTCGTGCGGGACTATCGTGTATGAATTTGGAGTGTATTTTGTAACTTAGATTGCAGAGACAGAATAGATGCCGTGTTTACGTACTTTGTGAATAAGGTACTGCATTGACAGATTGAATTACTTATAAAGATAAATAGGTTATACGACAGATTACACAAAAAGGTTTATTTTTAATGCGCGTTTACGACGAGTGTAACAAACCGCGTTGCGGCGAACAAAGACATAGTTTACACTTTGCGCACATTGAGCAATTGAGCATTTTGATTTAAAAAGAAAGACTTTTTAGAAAGGCGTTGAGAACGCCAAGGCTTAGCTTTTGAGCCCGTTTAAAAACAAAACCCGTTTTAGAACGGAAACACAATTTTACTTAAAGAAAAATTAAACAAATGTGTAAGTTTTTGGAACTTAAAAATTATGTAACTTTTTACTTTTTACTTTTTCAGTTAGAGGCTTGGATTTGAAATTAGGTAAATATTAGTTTTTTTTAGAAGTTTACCAATTAAAAAAACACAACGATATTTTTACGGAGGTCAGTGGGTGCCCTTGACGACACGCCACTGAGGGTTTTGTATAACCTAATTAGCTTAATTAAAAACGGTGTACGATATATGCAGACTTGTGCAAAATTCTTTGTTAAAAATACCTTTTTACCAAGATCGTAACCACTCCACCAAGTCACGTCGAGATTTGCGCCCTAATCTTAATAGAAGAATTCACAGACAGCCTCTGCGAATCCTTCTCTCAACACACAGTGCCTACTTAAGTTGGTTTAAACCAACTATAAATGTTGGCATCTCAGTTGGGGGCTTCAACGAATAAAATTAAGGGTAGGAGAGTAAAAATACCTACTCTGGATCTGCCAACTTGGGTTCCGAAGTCACGAAGCAACCTGTATCCAGTTAGTAAGCGCCAAACAATAATTGCGGAACCCATTGGGCCCACGCGTTGCGTGGAGCACACGTACTGTTAACTGCTATAGGCAACTGTTTTGACACGCGCGGCGACAAGCGCGGGCTACTGTAATTTGATTACAGCGCATACATTATTATAATTTAATAATGTTTTTAAATTGAAAAATGGAACTTATGATTGAAAGCGGGTGTAGTGGCTACTTAAAGCATGAATTAATATTGTGAGTTTAATTGACCTACGCTGCTCAACGCTATCCGCCACAAAACTAAAGTAATATTGTCGAAAAAAAAGCGCCGGCGGCAGAAAGAGGGGGGCCACAACCTACCCCAAAAACGGTAAAGAAAATCAGCGACTAAGCTAAACCTAAGCAAAACCTAAGCTAAGCCTAAGAAAATCAAAGCTAAGCTTAAGCTAAGCCTTAGCAAAACTTAGGTCTGAGCAAAACTCAAGTCTAAAGCCTAAGCCTAAGCGAAACCTAAGCCTAAGCAAAAGCTAAGCTAAGTCTAAGCCTAAGCAAAGTCTCTAAGCCTAAACAAAATCTAAGCTAAGCCTAAGCCTAAGCCAAACCTAAGCCTAAGAAAAATCTAAGCCTAAGCAAAACCTAAACCGAAGCAAAATCTAAGCTAAGCGATACCTGACTTAACTCCTGTCATTTTTGAGGTAGGTTTTGGCCTTCGGCGGACGGGAGAATATTGCACTTGTGAGTATATATATATGAAGTGAAATTAAATCAATAAATGGCTATTATAATGGCTTCTCTCCATTTTAATTCGTCGAATTAAAATGGCTACTATGCCTTTATAATCGAGGGTGCCATTTAGATCAAAAGGCTCATTATAATGGCCTACTTTTACTCACTTTTTTATATAGGAGTTGCACATTTTTCCGTATATTATGTTAATATCTTTGCTATTATTACTGAACTGAACATCATACTGAACAATACATCAGCTGCGCGCAACAAAATGTTTAAGCAAATTAATAGACATCGTATGCAAATTATGTGAGATTTACGAATAGTCGGAAAATTAGAAATTTTGCGCCTAAAATTGCGAACGCACTTTTACTACAAACAATAAGTTATATATTCTTGCAAAGATTCAAAGCAACCCTTGCTGCGAGTGCGAAGGAGGGGATTGTATAGAATTGGTAATCGAACGTCCCAAAGTTTATCCCAAAGGAATAATGCCATTTTTACTTAAAACACCAAACTAAATTTTTTTAATTTGAAAAGCATGCTAAGCGGAAATGTAATGTGTATAATACGCGTGCAAAATTAAGGCGCATGAAATCGCAATCGCAAAGTTCTTTTTCGCCCCACATTTGAGATAATTCAATTTCTATCAGCTTTGGGGATCTATCATCTTTGAATGACCAGAGCTCCGAGGCATTATGTTTTAAGGGTAAAAACACGAATAATAATGTCGAAATGTTTGTCTTAATTTACGATTTGAACACTTTGTCTTGATTAACTTTCAAATCAAATCCCAATTGATTTTCGGTTTTCTAGACATCAAGGCCGGAATTCACAAAGCGGGGTATACACGGTGTATACACCGTGTATGTGTATCCGGTGTATACCGTGTAAACTACGGTATATTTGAGGGCTAGCACGGTTTTAGTTAATCCAGACAAGTTAACACTGTGCTAGCCCCCAAATATAGCGTAGTTTACACGGTGTATACCCCGAATTTTGAATTCCGGCCCAGGGCTAAAACATTTCAGAATTTCAACCTGATCCGTCCAGTATAAAGAAATTGTTTATTTCAAGCGATATAAAAATATGATTTGTGAAAGTGCTTTTAAAATCTTTACAATGTCCGGCATGTGTCGAAACGTGCTTTATAGAGAGGTAGAGCCTGAATCAAACGGCCGTGAAAACATGCAAACCTAATAATGCGCGGAATTCGAGAATTGATTTTTTCCGTACGTAGGGTATCTAAGTTAAATTCGGCCAGGCCTTAATTTCGGCTACCAATTTAGGATGTTAGAAAATTGGCTTATTGTAAAAACACAAAAGAACTAGCACAAAAGTAACTGGATGAATGTTAAATAAAGTGTTTTTGCAAAAATTTTTTATTTGTGTTATTCTGCATTATCTTTCATACAAAAAGTGAATTTTTTGTGATTTTCTGGATTTTTGCTTTGTGTTTAAACTGCATCAAATTTAGAATGAAGCACTATATAACTCTAAAATAACTTCTATCTAAGGCTCAAAATTGTTAATTTTCATTTTTTGATATTTTTTTAAAATCACTTTGCAAAGCGTTTAACTAACTGCGTATTTTAAGATACCGTTAATTTTGGCCACCTTAAAATTCACATGAAAAAACCTGTTTAACACGATTTGCACCATCATATTTACGGGTGGGGTTACATAATACATAATTTACTAGGTTGTATTAAATTATAAATAGAACGGAAGGAATTTCTCAAAAATAATACAGAAACACAAAAAAAGTCAGGTTATTTTCTTGGCGGAGGTATGCAGTCATATAGTGAATATAGTAAAAATCAATGCCAATGAGGTTTCTCCCACCCAAGCCACCACTTACCACGATATAGAGTACCAATGCTTCAAAAAGTTGTGAAAGTAAATTAAAACACAGTAAAAATGTCAGGTTATTTCTTTTGGCGGAGGGATCCATTCATACGAATTACGTAGTAAACACCTGTGGGGCTGGAGTAATCCAACTACCAATTGACTAGGTTTGAACTATCAATAAACCGGTAGATGAATTTCTCAAAGATTATTGAAATGTAGTAAAAAACTTAGATATAAGGTAAAAAGGTTATTTTCTTGGCGGAGGAATGCAATCAGATAGGAAACATCAAAGATAGGCAAGGTTTGGTGTGGAATTATGCCACTCCTTAACTTTTTTAACTTCTTGTTTATCCTTAAAGTTGATTATAATTTTGGGTTATGTAATTGTTTTTTTGTGTTTTAGGCTTTTGTTTTTGTTTTTTTTAAACCTAATAGGTGGCCGAAATTAAGGCGGATTTTGTTTTTTGTTATTTTTGGTCAAAAATATTTTAAAAAACTTAATAGAGTGGAATAAAATTGTTACCAGGCTTTCTGCAAAGTTGGCTGGCTGTAACAAAAGCCATTATATGTTGAAATATTTTTCCACATCAAAAAAATTCAACAAAAAACACGTGTTATTAAAACTTGTGTTTTTTAAGGTTTTGACATAATTATTTAAAGTCTTGATAATAGCTATAAAACTTTGCAAACGGGAAAAAATTAAGTTATTTGTACTAAGAACAATACCTAAGCATAAATTTTCAACTTTTAAAAATATTTATTGTTCGTTTTAGCAATAGTTATAGCCAGTTTTTTCTAGGTGGCCGAAGTTATTGGCACGCGCCTTAATTTCGGCCACTATAAAAAAAGTTTAAACCTCAACTGATTTTTAATTGTAACAGAAATTTTTAAATTTTGCACTGGAATAACAAAAATAGCTGTCGTCTGATTTTTAGACCAAATTCTGGCTTGAGTAGAAATGCCAGAAAAAAATTATCCAAAAAAATGAAAAAATGTGGCCGAAATTAAGTCAGTTAACCTACTTCTGTTAAATTGTACACAAGGCCGTTTCACACACGCATTATATATGTTTTAATTCAATTCAATTCAATATACTTTCTTTTTCAAATAGTACTATAGTACGCAGTACATAGTACTTGACCAACACTTATATACCGTCGTTACTACGGCAAAATGAGCCACAGTTCGTATAAAATATGTGTGCCTGTGACTTATTTTAAATTTAAAATAGGACCCTATTAACTACAGAATGAGTCACAGTCACGTGTATTTTATAATTACTGTGGCTCATTTTGCCGTAGTAACGACGATACTAAAAATAATTTACAAACAAAAAAAAGGAAAATATAATTACGGAAATTAAGAAAAAATAAATGCTCAAAGCTCCATTTCACGGTCCTGTGAGTAAAGTTATACTTTTATAAAATTATACCGTCGTGACCATTTTTAGCACGACGCAACTGGAGTTTTCCAAGGCCAGTGAAAGGACTTTAAACTTACCACGACAGACTTATTTAGTCACAGTAAAGAAAGTAAATGATAGCTGTACCTGTATATTCAACAATTTTAATCTCAAACGACAAATCTACTCTGAAATCGCATTTCAGACTAAAGGCCCGTTCACACTTATGCACAATGCACGATGCACAATGCACAATGCACAATGCATTAAAACTCCGAAAATAGGTGTTCTGCACAATGCATTATCGGACTTGGAACGGCGTTCCAAGTTTTGTACGAGTAGCAGCGCGCTTCGAAAATTTGTACGTACTTTTTTCGCAACGTACGTACGTTGAGAACTTTTCTGCTTAAAAAAACGAATCAAATAATAAATATTTTTGAACAAACGACTTCACATTTCATTATTCATAAAATTTAAAACATATTTTTGTGTTTACACAAATATAAAACATAATTCTATGCAAAAATAAATACAAAAAGAGTGATTTTAGAACTATATTTTGGCTTTTTTTAGCTTTGTTGACTAATATTCAGGATTGTTTATCCCAAAATCGGTCAATTTGAGTTTTTTGTCAACTTGGATTTGCAGCAACGCTATTCTTTGTTAGGTTTCGTTTTTTAATGAGAGAAACAAGCATTTTAAACCGTATTTAACTATAGTTTTGCCTGAAAAGTCGTTTTAATGCATTATGCATTGTGCGTAAGTGTGAACAGGTACTATAATGCATTGTGCATTGTGCATTGTGCATTATGCATTATGCATCGTGCATCGTGCATTGTGCATTGTGCATTGTGCGTAAGTGTGAACGGGCCTTAACTAAAAATAAGCTTTTGCAATTGAAAATTGGACTTAGATTATTTCCACGCAAGATTTAAAAAATATAACAGATTATTATGCGCAAATGTTGTTAGATGCTGTTATGTCAATATTTTAACGCGAATTTTAACTTTTTGTAGCCAAATACTTTAATTAATCGCTACCTTTAATGCATCTTGAAAAAAGTTTTTTAACGAATAAAATAGATAAATTTTCCGATAAGCAACGAAAATAACACAAATTATGTGTTTTTTAGTAGATTTAATTTTTTAAAATACTATTTGCATACTAAATAAGTTTGAATTCAATCTGCGTATAAGTATTAAAGGAACACTGTCACAAATCAAATTCCTATATCGCCCGAACGGGACTGCTCTTTAATACCAAACTTACCTAATTCACATTTGATATTACAAGACTACGGCATTTTTAAATTTCTGCTGGATCGGTTCAGTATTAAAGGAGTAATCATAAGTGTTTGCCGATTTCTATTCCTTTTTTATTGTGGCATTATATTTAATCATTTTATTTTTACACAATCCAAACAACCAAAAAAAGAAATAAATACTTTTGTTACTCTTATACAAAACAAAGACGAAGTTTGCTTAGCTGTAACAAGAATGCATGTATATTTTAAACACTTGTTGGATGTGCGCCGCCAAATCTGCCGCCAAACCGCCGCCATTTAATAACTAAGGCGTTTGAGTAAAATATTTTATAATAAATCAGTTTTAATTAATTCATAGTTTATTTTTCTAACTTTAAAATTTACAAAAATGTCTTATAAATGTAAATATATCAATTAAAAAATCGAGTTATTTTATTTACTTGGAGATCTTTTCTGCCGTTTCTGTTTTGCTTGTGGAAATGACTACAGCGGAATAATGGGGAAACTTATGGCGGCAAAGATCCAATTGGGTCTTTGCCGCCATAACTTAAAACGTTTGCCATCACAGGCATTTGCGGCGTCACCTGGAGAAATTCCCCAAGGCAAATAATTTTTATATTTAAATGTTTTATAATATATACATGCATAAAATGTTTATTCTTTATTATTAGAATTTTAGAATATTATTAGAATATTAGAACACCATACTAATCATGATTGGCTATCCAGAGGTTGTTCAGGCTGATGATTTCAATTATAAACTCCGTTTTTAATTTGAGCCCTCCCCCCCAAGCACCTTGAATGAGGGTGCGCCCCATTTTGTTGTTTGTATCCCCAATTAACAATGTTTTAACCAACAAAAAATCACAAAGATAACGCAGGTGAATTTTATGAGTCCTTATTTTTATGGGGTCCTTGTTGGTTTTATTTTCCATTGAAAAAATGTAAAAAGGGGGGCTAGGCCCCCAATAAAGGCGCTGCTCAATGCAAATTTATTTTACCCTTAATATTTAAGCAACTCTAAAATAGCATTTGGGGTTTTTCTGAAAATATGAGTATATAGATAGAGCTTCCGTTTGTTAATATAATAATCAAGAACTCTAAAGACGGGAGAGAGAGAGGGAGTTAACCCATTTGGGGGGGCTCATATTCTAAATAGTCGTAATTTTCCTTTTAACCAACTACAAAATTTGAAAATGAACAGGGGCTTTTTATAACCCTGATTTTGAATAAAAACTCCCTTATTTTATCCATAATTCCAAAGGGGATCACCTCATTTGGGGGGGTATAAATTTCTAAATAGCCACAGTTTTCTTCTTAACGAACCACAAAACATGAACAGGGGTTTTTATGGCCCTGATTTTGACAATGAACTTTGTTTGTCAATTTTATAATCCAAAACTCCAAGGGATGAGGGGTTACCCCATTTTGGGGGGGCTCACTTTCTAAATAGTCAGAATTCTCCTTTGAACCTACCACAAAAATATGAACAGGGGCTTTTTATGACCCTGATTTTGAATATAAAGTCCGTTTGTCAGTTATATTATCCATAACTCCAAAGGGGGGATTACCTCATTTGGGAGGGGGTGGTCTAACAGGGGGGAGCTTTCAAATTCAGGACCATAAAAAACCCCAGTTCATGTTTGTGGTCAGTTTGTGGTTGGTTAAAAGGAGAATTACAGATGTTTGTAAAGTAACCCCCCGAATGGGGTTACCCCCCTAATAAAGTCTTAGATTACAAAATTGACAAATGGAGTTCATATTTAAAATCTAGGCTATAAAAAACCCTTAGTCATTATTTTGTGGTTGGTTAAAAAGTAATTTGGAGCTATTCAGAAAATAAGCCCCCAAATGGGGTAACCCCCTTCCCTCCTTGGAGTTATGGATTAAAAAAATTGACCAACCAAGTTCATACTTAAAATCAGGGCCATAAAAAACCCTTCTTTTCTTCCTCTTTAAATTTTTAGGTTATATAACCGACAAAAAGTGTTCATATTCAAAATCAGGGCCATAAAAAACCTCTGTTAATTTTTTGTGGTTGGTAAAAAAGAGAATTGAGGCTATTTGGTGTTTTTTAACTGTATGGCTGGTATGGTGTTTTTTTAAAAATACACTAGCTGGTAGTGGTGTTGTGTGAATTTTGCTCCATCACGCGCTAAAAAGTTCGCGCGCTGAAAATTGGTAACTGCCATTTAATTTATAGTGATAGCCTGCTGCTGGATCAGAATATCCCACAGCGCAATAGGCTATAGTCTGCCTATAACTTTTTTTGAAAAAGGAGATCTTCGTGAAGAAAAACAGCTCGGTTTCGTTTTCATTTTTTTTATAATAAAAAAAGATTCACAATTTTTTGTATTATAAAAATTGTTTAATGTGAGCATAATATTATTTAATTACATATAACTGCGTTAACACCTTAGTTTCTAAATGGCTGCTATTTGGCGGCTATTGGGCGGCAGCTTTGGCGGCGCACATCCAACACCCATTTTAAACAATTAAGTTCAAGAATAATTCCAGGTGGCAGGTAAGTGTTTTGTAAAAATGGCATTTTTTAGAAATGAATGACTATAGTAAAACAAAAACTATGTTAGTTCAAGCAATCAAAAAGCCCAGTGTTAACTTCTGCCTTACAACTTTCTGTGAGATCCACGCATATCAGTAAAAAAACTCAAAAATACATTTTCTATTAACTTTGACATTATGTTTTAATAATAAAAAAACAATAATGTAAAATGTTTGTTTGTAGTACTTGCTTACTTATTATTAACTAAACAGAAATGCCATTAGACAGCTTCAAATAAAAAAAAGAATTTTTTATTTTTGCCAAAACACCTTGAAAACTTTATTTTAAAATAACTTGGCATTTTTCAAATGACCTTAAATTTCCGTCCTATAAATTTCCGTTCATTCCGATTTTTGCAACTGCAAATTTTAATTAATTACGGTCTATAAATAAGCGATTTTAGATTTTTATTAACCGCCAAATAGTCCATTTATAAATGTTTGAAGTGGCTAAAACATTACTGAAACTAGATTTGACGCTTCAAGACAGCCTTTGAGTTTAGGTTTCATAAATAAATTTATTTTTTAATAGATGAAATAAAAAAACAAACAAAAAGCCCAAACAACTTTGATAAATTTTACATAAAAGCAGGAAGTGAGGTAGGAAGCAGCAAAATTACAATGGAGGCAGGTAAAAGCATGCTTTTTCCACTAGTTAATATAACATTATTCACGAACGTACCACTGAGCATACATTTTAAATATTTTATTAATCATCAAGAACATTAATGTTAACATTTTCATTTGAACTGTATTTTTGAAATAAGGTATATAATACTTGTGTTCTTGACATTTTGGACTGTGGCAACAACAATCTGCAACTTATTTTCACTTGGTGTCTACTTTTGTGTCACTTCAAAAATGGCAAAAAACGTATCGTTGTTATTTTATTCGTTTTATTTTATTAAAAATCTATGTTGAAATTTAAAAATTTTTTAACAAAAATAAAAATATGCGTAAAACCAAGAAGTTAAGATCAGAGTTCACCATTTTTGCCTGCATTGCGACTATTGAATCTTTTCAAGTATACAATATATATAATGTAGCACTCTAGTAGTTACTTTTGATCCTATGCTGCTTTCAACATGACGTGAAACCGGCAGACATTAAGGTGAAAGGCTATTTGAATGCATCATTTAGAAAAGTATTCAAATTTTTTTGCAACAAATCCACCACTTTCTAGTAGTCATATCTATAGTTGATTTAGGGGGAACGGGACACGAGGGTACTGGACACGAGGGTACTGGACACGAGGGTACTGGACACGAGGGTACTGGACACGAGGGTACTGGACACGAAGGTACTGGGCTTAAAAAAATTGCGTTCGCCACAACCTCGCAGCAAAATCGATTCATTATGCAAGGGGGACACGAGGGTACTGGACACGAGGGTACTGACGAGCAAAAAACGTAACCTTCCCGCATAAATCGGGATAAACTTATTGCATAACAATAGTTTGTTTTACTTAAATATCATAGTTTGTTTGACTGACTTATAAAATGTAGCATTATAAAAATAAAATTTTTGAGAAGACATAAAACAAAAATAATAATTTTATAACATTAAAACATTTTCTTGTAATTTGTCTACATTTTCTTGCATGTTTTTATATAATAATTGCTTTAAAAATGCTGAAAATTTATGAGATGACTCTAAAGATAATAAACATTAAAGTTGTTGTTATGCTTTGATTGTGCTGTCAAAAATTTTTTGTGGTTTTTTCGTGGAGTGTAGAAAAAATGAATTAATAATTTTGCTATTAATAACATTTAAAAAACATTTTAGTAAAATATTTTCCGAAAAACAATTGCTTGCCTTTTTTAACAGTAAATTATTCGGTAGTTTTTAAAAGTACACTATTTTTGAAATATTATGATAAAGTTTAGCTTAATTTTTGGGTTTTGCTTAGGCCTAGGGAAACAAAGGTTACCGTGCAATGGGTTTCGAAGACTCCCAAAGATCCGTTGTTTGAATATTTTACTCGCGACTTTATACTTACATTGAAATGCATAAAATATCATACATGAAAAATCTTACAACTGTATGTTTTTTATTAAAAGCACATTTTGTTTGCCTTGTCTTAAATGATCAACACGTGTCAAGTAAATTCCTTAAGCTAGAGTGAATTAAAAAGGCAAGAAGTTATTTTTTACATTTTTACTGCTACAATCTATTTTTGCAGAAGTTATTTTTTCCAAAGATTTTATCAACAAAAAAAAACTCATTTATTTTAATCAAGAGTCGATGAAAATAGTCTAAATAAAAAATGACAGCAAAAAAACTGCAATTTGCTTTATATTTTCGTACGAGTATATGTTTTAGAAAAAAACAGTAATTAAATAACTTTTTGGCGTTCTCATTCCACCCATGATTGTTTAATATTAATTCTTTGGTTTTTTTAAATGCAGGGTTTTAAAACTCCAGAGATTCGGAGATAGCTTCAAACATTATCATTATTTTTATTAAAAAGCGATGGTATAAACTGTGTGTAAAATAACCTTTAAAAATTTCGTGTTTCAGTATGATGTTTTTTAAACTATTTACGTATTTTTTTATTATTAACTTGTATTATATTTAAGCAAGAAAAAATCTTATTTATAATTAAAAAACAAGCGATTTTATGTAACGTTTAATTGTCTACACGTTTAAACGATTAAAATTTAATTCAGCTCAGCTCAGCTCATTTAGTCTAAAAAATTTACATATTTCTGGCAAACGTATTTTTTCTTAGCTCAGTACCTTCGTGTCCAGTACCCTCGTGTCCAGTACCCTCGTGTCCAGTACCCTCGTGTCCAGTACCCTCGTGTCCTAGAATCTATTTAGGTGTTTTTTTAAATTATTTAAATTAAAAGAACTCGAAAAACTCATAACGAGAAAAATTTACATAAGAGACTGCGGTAGCCGCACTCATAAAGCGCGATTAACCAAGGATTAAACCAACGATTGTTGATTGGCTTTTGCATTGGCTCACATAATATAATATAAATTGATAAAAGACTCAATTCCTTTAAATAATGATTAATAATGTACAATAAACTTATAACATAATCAAACATACAGAGGAATTAAATTTTATTAATTTAAATTAATAATTTGAACCAATACAAAATCGAAATAAAATTCGTCTTTTTCAATTTTATTTTTTTTATTTCGAAATTAAAAATTAACAATATCATGTCATTAACTTTTTTTCAAATATTCTTAAAATTTGACAATTATTTATATAAAAATACTTTAGTTAAAACAGTATGTATAGTTTTCAAGTCGTATTACATCAGAAAAAGTCCAAAAACCGCGTTTAAAGTCAGTTTTTATCAGCTTTTTAATCCGATTCTCCCCTTGTCCATGAAAAAAAGACGTCCATACTTAATCTTTGGTTAATCCTTGGTTAATCGCGCTTTATGAGTGCGGCTACGGGTTGTTTTTAGAAAAAAGAATTGTCACTTTCCTCTTTTTAACCTTTGGTTACCTTATTAGGTACGGGGTTTTCGAAGCCGCATGAAGGAACTTGGATCCGTTAGAAAATAATGGGAATTTCCAGCCAAATATTAAAAAAAAATGATTTGCGGTAAGATTTGATTTAGGCTTTTACTTAAAAATATATTTAGGTGAGTTCACTATTTCGGTTTCGCGTTCCAGCTCTAAACTCCCGAGACTCTAAGGAAACTAAAGTTAAAACCCTTCGGGCTGAAATTAAGGGCGCAACCGCTCGCTGGCAGGAAGAAAAAAACAATAAACGCGCAAGAATAAAAATAATAAAAAAGTGCGCAGGATTGATGTAACCAATTATTAATAAGTTGCCTCAGATGTTTCTCTACACGTGATATTTTCTGGGAAAACCAGTGGTTACTTTACCACCCTTCTGTTTTCACCCTGATAGAATTCGTCTTTAACTAAATCACATATAATTTCAAAAGGAAATTTTATTTTGAAAAACTTAAATTCGAATAAAATAATAATTCGTTTAAGAGAGCTTACGCGGAGCCGTCAACCGAAACTAAATTTAACGATTTTGAATGCATCGGTTTATGTAGAGACGAGAATAAAACTCCAGAGGTCTTGAAGTCCGACCGCACATTGGTGGAAGAAATTGAATTGCAAAAATACGATATCAACGAGATGACCTCATTGGTTCGAAATGAAAACTGGATAGGACCCACGGTAGTGTAATCTCAGGATTTCTTGTGGTACTCTAATTGGTTTCCATCAATTTACACGTATATTTAGGTGTAACAACGCCGTTGCGTTGATCTTTAAGAAATATCACCTGCAATAATTACTATACGGATTTATTCCACCTCGTATTTGAGACATCACACACAACTAAAAACGGTTTTTTTCAAGTTTTTGTACTAGACAAAACATGTGATATGCTTTGTAGACAATTTGTGTATGGAGGGTCTACTTATTGTACCATTTTATTTTATACAGTACGATTAAAATTATTTCTATTTTTTTGAGTATTAAATATTGTCGCGAATGCGAAAGAATATTCCTAATAACATTTAAATTCTTAAAATACTATTTTTTTGTATTTTCTAATTATTCTTATTATTAAAAAATGGTTTTTAATGACGCAATCAAAATGTTGCATTTGGTTTTTACGAAACCAAACGTTTGGTAATGCAAAATTTATACGAGCCGCATGAACAAGATTTTAAGATTTGGGTTCAATATTGGCAACTAATATTGTACATTTAAAAGATTGATATATTAAATATAAGTTTTAAAAATAAATTCATATTTGTTTTTGGATTGATTGGTTCTATTATGTTTTGTATTAAAATTGCTATTAAGTATATTTATGTGCCTGTTGACTTGTTATTTTGATACAACGTGCTCAAAATTTCAATATTTAACGTCCAAGAAAAATTACCAAAAAATTTTCTAAAGATTAAGTACATTATTTTAACATTAGTTTAGAAATTATTTAACAAAAATTTAATAAGGATTTTTTTGTAAAAGCAAATATTTATTAGGTTTAATATTAAAACATTTGAGTGTCATTTAAAAAACAACAAGTTTTAAAATGTTTAAGTCCCATATGTTTACTATAATTCGCAGTCACGTTAGAAAAGGAGGATATAAAAGATTTCAGATTCAATTCTCAAAATAGGTAATTAGGAAACCAAATATTATATCTTACTTTAATGTTTCAAAAAATGTTTTAGTAAAAGTTCTAAAGATGCTTATTCAGCATTTTCTTGCAAGCAAATTATTTACGAGTAAAAAGACAAAAACTATCAAGTTTTAAGTTATGATAACTTTTTAATAAAAAAATATTTATATGCAAGTTAACTGTATTTTATTAGTAATAAACGAGTTATGTTAATTTCTTTATGGTTTTTACATAAATAAACAGTAATAGTTTTAACATAACTATTCAATATCAGTCAACAACATTGTAGTAAAGAGGCAAGAAAATAATAAAATTAATTAATATAATATAATACTGTACGAAATATCACTATGACTTCGGCTTTATTTATTACACCAAGAGAAGCACCTGGCAAGAACAACTACATTTTGATTGTAATATTTTTCTATATTTAAAATTATTTGACATAACATATTTTGATTAATTTTAATATAAACATATAATACAGGGTAACACAAACTCATTACATTTTTCAGTAACTAAAAACATTATTTTGCTAATAACGAATAGTGGCTTAATCGAAATTGATGCTGTGGAAATTAGGGAATTACCCAAACCTACAAAGCCTGAATTTTTTTGACAACAGACCTCACGAAGGCCTAATAGTATAATACATTCGCCAGAAAAATCGTAAGGCTTCCAAAGAAATTTTTAGTGATATTTATAATAATGCATTGCCAAAGAGTTTTATAAAAAATCCAATTAATTTCCCTGGGAAAAGCATAACTCAAATATGTCAGCAAAAGAATTAAACAACCTTTGGGTGAAAAAAATACTGTTAACTAACAAAATATCACAACCTGTACACTGTTAGCTGCCAACAAAAGTAAACGGTAATATTAAAAAAATAATAAAAACACTTAAACTTTAAACATATACACATATACAACTGTATATTGCAGTTTCTGTTTTGGTCAAAAAAATTATATCATTATAAACACTAAAAATAAGACATCAAGAATATACATTAAAATTACATTATAACAAAAAGTGCAACAAATTGTACATATTATATACTTAACTGCAAAACGCAATAAATTCGTCACGACAAACTTAATTAAATCTTTTAAAACATGCAGTAAACTGTGTTTTTTTATTAAACAAAATCCTTTCAAAAAAACGTCAGTTTGATTTTTGTCAAACAGTTCATCCTTTTTTTAGTTTGTCATTTTGTTAAGTCTCAACAATTGTTTGGATTTACTGCATTGACGTGAAAATTCTACACATATTTTAGTTTCAAAACTAATTGGAAATTTAACTGTTTTCTTGTCTAACGATTGATTTTTTAAAATGTTAAAGGTCGGAATTTTTTCAGCGAAGTCTTGAAATTTTGCGTGACGATTTATTAAGCTAAAACGTTATAAATACTATTATTAACAACCAATTTCTTAAGCGCCAACACTTTTCAAGTATCAGTCAAAAAGCACTTTTAGTGTTGGATTAAGACAACAAAAATAACAAAGTGAAAAATGCAATAAATTAGGAAGATCGCAATAATATCACAGAGTATTGTATTTTTTAATGTTTTTTACATTGTTTAAAATATTTACCTTTTTATTCCAAGCCAATATGACTTAATTGTTTATAATTTATTTTATCCGCTTCAACATTTTGGGATCTAAAGTACACATAAATATAGCGTTAGCCGTTTGCGATTTTTAGGCGAAAATAATGCACCAGTGTAGCTCGATGTTAATTTGCAGTAGCAGCTGTTAGGACTTGTTCACAATCACACCGCAGTCACAAATGATGAATTATAACGTGTTCCGAGCCAATTCGTACCGTTCCACTGTCACAAATCACTACGGTGTGAAAGTGACTAGTCACTTGTCACTCCGGAGCGAGCCAGGTCTTAATCTTTCAGCAGCGTGTATACACTGAGACTCGAAACGCGATATAAACTCTGCGTCTTAGCCACCATAGAAATCGCAAAGGATTAAGTGCTGCTTGCGTCATACTGTCAACAGATTATAAATAATCGAATCTACAGTATATTCGCATATTTAATAAACCTACAGGTTCACCTTTATTGTCCCAGCGTGCATAGTTCTTTCTCAGTGTAAAAAAACTTATAAAACTAGCCGCAAAAAGAACATATTGTTCCAGAAAATCTAGGAACTAATATCAATATGGTATACCGCTTTATTAAATTGAAAAATGTTTCCCGAAAACTTGCGGAACTAATATCATTATCTAGTGAATTCAACCGAGGTACGTGTTCTGAAGTATTTCCGTGATGAATTTCTGCGTCGCCTGCGCGTCGCTAATGCCGCTCTGCAGGAATCCCAACGCTTTCTCCTGACAGCGCAGCAGTTTCTGTTGCATTCTTTCGTTTTGCTGACGCAACGTGCGGCCCTCCGCTTCGTAACGGCGAGCGTTGGCGTCCATTGTGGCCAGTTTCGATTCCAAGCGGCTGATTTTCGACTCCAAGCTGGTCACTTTCCCTTCCAAAAACCGATTTCGATTTTCGGACAGACTCAATTTGCCCTGAAATTCGACGCGAAATTGATTAAAAATATACAGATAATAACTGAGTACGGAAAAGTTTTTTAGGAACACGATAGTCAAAACCCTCCCATTTAAAAGGAAATTGTTGAGTGTTAAAGACCTTCACAAAGTTATGACCTTATAGAGTCAGTTTTCCCAATTAGGGCTTGGAAAAAAAATGGAAATCTTTCATTCATTGGAGATCCAATTTTTTCCAAGCCCTAATTGGCTAAATGTGATTCTAACAGCTCCTTCCACAATCATTCCCACAGAGCAAAACATATGTGACGTGATCACCAATTCTATATGACATTTTGAGCGTCTTTAAAATCCTGACGTGAAAAGAATCAATATTATTGGAAATAAAAAATTTTAAAACGTTTATTTGATAGATAAACATTTCAAGTTTCGGATTTGACTTTATTCATTATCAGTAAAAAGTATCTGAGTTTAAAAAACTTTTATAATTTCGAAATTTAGATATTTAATACTGATGATAGATTTTAAGTTTATGGGGGTTTTGATATTACTATAAAATCTGTTATCAGTAATATAAAATCTGTCCGCAGATTTCATATTTATTATTAATACATAAGTCAAATCGAAAATACGTATTATTCTCGGTTAACTTAATAATACATACAGGGAAAAAAGAAAGCAAAATATCACATCTTAGGAATATTTTGCGTTAAAAATTATTAAACCTTTTTCTTAATTTTGACTGCGTTTTAATAACAGGTAAACAAAGGGTCAGGCGTCTTAATGATAAGAAATACTTTTGAAAATGCCAAAACAGAAAACCCCCATAAAAAAATAAAGATGCAAAGTTTAGCAATGGGCATAGGTGCATGGTTCTCATTTGCGTTAAAGATTTTAGTACCCTTAACAATTTCGAAGGGTTAATATATTAAAATTATAAACAGCGGACTTCAAAAGACGGTCATAACTCTGGTTTATCTGCCTTCAAGGCAGACAAAAAACCTTTAAATTTATTTTGAAAACATGAATCAATATAATAAACTCTTATCAGGTGAAAAAAGTGCCTTTGGAATTTCGTGAACGTGTAATTGACTTAAATTCAGCCAGCCATAATTTCGGCTACTGACTATTGTACTCTCCATACGAAAAATTATGTGACTCAACTACATAAATATATATACTTCAAGATCAATATACATAAAGATCTATCTAGCTATACAAAATTAATCGCATAATTTGCACATGGCGAAAATAGCAATCGCTGGCCCAAAGTCATTTCGTCGTTATTACGGCAAAATAAGCCACAGTTCGTATAAAATATGTGTGTCTGTGACTCATTTTAAATTTACATCAGGACCCTTTTAGTTACAAAAGGAGTCACAATCACGTGTATTTTACAATGACAGTGGCTCATTTTGCCGTAGTAATGACGATTTACGCATTTATTACACGCGGTGTATTCGCATTTGTAATTTGTATTTGTACTATTGTACTTTTCGTAAAGCCACGCTAACCAGCGCAGAACTATTCAAATCGGGCAACTCTAAGGAATTTCGAAAATATTTACACACACACACACACACACATTGTACATTCAAGAAAAAAAACACCACCGAATTAAATACCTTAAATATCTGGCACGTGAAGCAGGTGACCCCGTTCGGAGTGTCCGTCGGGCTTCGCTGGGATCCCGAACTGTGCGTATCCGCCGGACTGACCCTGGCGTTGGGGACCATCGTCGGACTGCTCCCGTCTCCCAACTCCTCCTCCGCCTCTATTTTCACCGAGGGGGCGAAAGCCGCCACGTGACCGTCTGAAGAAGGCGTAGCTTCGCGTTTATTGGCCTCCGGGGCGAAGGGGGTCACGTGACCTTCGGAAGAAGGCGTGGCTTCTCGTTTATTGGTCGACGCTTCTGGGGACCCGCCCCCTTTAAGCGCCGCCTCCAAGCGCTTCTTATATAGCAGGCTGTTTAACGGGGAACTGGAGTTGATGGCTTGGCGGAGGGCTGGCAAATCTGGTATCCCGGGGATGCCGCTACCGGCCCCGGCCCAGCCCGGCCCGGCCCTGTCGCTGCTGGAGTCCGGCTGCTGTTCTTTCCCGTCGGGGCTGCTGGCGGCGGAGGAGGAGATCTTGGGGGATTTGGCGGGTGGTGGTCCGTCCTCGTCAACGACGAGTTTATCGCTGGCGCCATCGCTGGTTCCATCACTGACGCCATCCATAATTAGCTCCGCCATCTCCCCGCCCTCCTCTGATCCATCAGTGACGTTGACAGAGTCGGTGTGGCTAGTGTCGCTTTTGCTGTTGTTGTTGTTGGCCTCATCGCTGCAATCGTCGGTCAAGTTTAAAGTGCCGCCCAAACTGCCGACACCTGAAATCGCGCGATTTTAACACAAAATAAAAAAATTCAATATGCAAAATTCAAAATGCACACAATGCAACTTGGATTTAATATTCAAACTAATAAAAAAATTAAACTCGAAACAAAATAATAAAACACAAGTTTTAGCACATTCCCAACTAGAATTTTCACAGTTCCCGGTGTAAACTACTATTATAATATTACACCCATTGAGAAGAAATTTGGAAAGATTTTAGCTTTTGCCTTGAAAATCCCAAAATTAAAATATAAAATCAGCAGGTTTTCTATTAAAAAATTTAATAACTTAAACTTTTAGATTTTCAGTCAATTTACAAAAATCCTAATGCAACGGAGCTTTGTACTTTCTGTGCTATTTACAAAAAAGTTTAAATTAATGAAATAATATAGGATAACTGACTTAAATTCAACCAATCATCTTGATTTCGGTCATTGACTATTTTTCTTTTTTGCACGCAAAATTATGCGAATCAACCAAATACATTAAGATAAGTACATATCGATCTATCTAGCTCTTTTTTTGTCATTATTATTTTATTCTTGTGCGGTTGCTTTTAAAAACATCTTCCCTGTTTTTGTAAAAACAAAACATTTGAAATTGTATGGTATGCTGTTGAACAAAAAATAAGGTATTTTTCAAGATTGCAAGATGCTAACATTTTACTGGAATATCATTACATAAGTGTCTTCTTGTCAAGCAAGAATAAAAACTATTAGAAAAAATTATTAATGATTACAAAGGACATTTGTGTTTGAATGAACTGGTATACATACAATGGGAAAAAGTAACAGTACATTGCTTACAGAAAACACTGATGGTTAGATTTAATTGAAGCCATCTATTAATTATTATGATTTTCTACTAATTTATTTTGATTTTACTAATAAGGTACTCACTTGCTTAAAGTGCATACTTGTTATGCTTTAGTGAGTTTCCGGCATTTAGCAAAAATAAATTATGTTATGTTATGTTATCTAGCTCTATACGCTGTTCATTACATACTTTTGCGCAAAGCAAAATAACAGCCGTAAAAAAATTAAGACTAGCCAAAATTAAGTTAGTTACTCTATAGTTTCATATTGTTAAAAATATTTATAACCATAAAAAACTCACCGGAGGCGTCCACTTTCGGAAAGCTAGACAGAAATGCTGCCAGGTTGAGTCCGGCTTGTGCCGCTCCGTTCATCAGGGCCCTCTCTCTCAACCTCTGGAGCAATTCCTCCCTATTGGCGAGTGCGGGGAAAATTCCGCCACCGGGGAGTCCGGCGGCTCCGAAAATATTCGCGGCGGCGGCCATATTGCCAGCCATGGAGGTGATGGCCGTACTGCTCGGGGGTTCACCGATTTGCCCGCTGACGCCCATGCTGGCGGGTTTGATACCACCGCCCGCTGGTGGATTAGAACTAGCGGAGCTCTTGGCGATGATGCTTACGTTACCGGGACTGCCTAAAATGGAGAGAAATTAAATGGAGGGAAATGGAGATTAAACACATTTCTGCTGTGCGGTAAGGATCAATGATTAAATCTTTTAGGTTGAAAAATAGTGCGTAACCGCTCCCCGTCAAGAAGAAAATGAATGCCATTAGTGGCATAACGTCAGGCCACAACGGTGTGACCACATAGTGAACGAAACAAATATAAGACATTCGTTTGTTATGCAGGTTATTTTTTTTTATTTTGCCCCTCAGTAGCACTGTAGTCAAAATTAGTAAAATTTAAAATAGTTAAATTTAAATTTAACTTGGTTAAATTTATTCTCACCAACGAGCTTAAATCACGTTTAAGTTTATTTCTTCAAAAAAATTTTATCAAAAAAAGTATTTTTAAATCGAAAAGCAATGGGAAACACATCACCTGTGGCCATCGCCTGCATATGGATGTGAAGACTGGTCTTATCCGGAAATGCCCAATTGCAACATCTGCACATGAACATGCGCGATATTTGGTGTTGTTTGTACATGTGAGCCCGTAGAGTTTCATTACCTAAATAAATTATTGATTGGTTAATATAACTTTATATATGTCATAATTTGTAAACATGAATAAAAATAATCAATTTCTGCCGAAGAATAATTAGCCAAATACTAATAGTAATCCAACTTCCTAAACAAACAAAATGTGGCGTTTTCATATTATTATTATTATTATTTAGGTTTAACAGAAAATGAAATCTTAAAAGGAATTAAATGGCGTAAAATTAATCAACAATAATTCATTCAAAATAAAAAGAAATTGATTTTTTTGTTTGACATTTATGAAGTTTTTTTCTTGTAATTGTTTTATAAAGTTTACAGGATAGAAAAAACTAAAATATAACAAAAACTATAGGTGAAAACTAAATCTAAAATTTTTTTTTAAACCGTGTTTTTCAGTTTACGCTTCACCAACAATATATCCTTCGGAAATATTTGTTTTGTTCTGCAGTAAATTACCGCAAAATATAAACCATTTCAAATAAATATAAAAACAATAATTACCGGCTTTAAATTAAAAAAAAGACTTTTGAGTGTCTTTTTTTGCTATTAAAGTTCAACAAAAATAGTAATGATTTCATACATATTTAAATTTACACCTGTGACGATAAGATTGTATACTACATAATATGTATTTTTCAATGGAGCTATTATTTCGCTACTTGAAAATTTTTATTTTTTTACCATTTAACAAAAGAAAAAATTCACGGAACAGAAAATAAATTCTAAATACAAATCCGGATTTAAAAAGTCTAAAAAAACTGTGAAAAAGAGTGGCTGACCCAAATCTTTAGTTCTTTACTAAACACGATTATATAAAAAAAATTGTAGCATTTTTCTAGAAATTTTAAACATTTGACAGATTAGTAAGTAGTTATTAAATTTTGATTGTGTTACAATAATATAACACAAATCTATACAATATATAAAAAAACTCTAAAATTTTTATAAAAAATGACCAGTCTCTAAACCCATGCGACCAATGAACTTTCCTTTTATTAAATTATTTGAATCGGAAAATAATTAAGAAGAAAAAACTTAAATCTGCAGACTAAAGTGAAAACAAGAAATTTGAAGCAGTAAACAACTTGTTGTTAATAATTGAATTAAAATACAAACATAATTCAATTAATTTAAATATAAATATAATTTGAATTCTACTGTGGCATCGAGTATTAGTGGCGTCATTATCGTCGTAACCATTACAATAACTCAGAGTCTGACGACTCTGAGAATTCTACGACTCTGAGAACTCCAAATTCTTGAAACTGTGACTTTTTTTAATCTTTTAACACGCATGACTTTGACTCTTTATATCGTAGTGAAGACGTTATAAAAATTGCGCAATGGTTGCGTAATTGTTTATTGCCGCAAACTGATTTATTTTTTTTGTATACATTTATTTGAATGGACGCCTATATTGGCGGAAATGAAATACTAGTTTTTTTCGCGATTTATATGGTAAGTACGCGCTCTATAAACTCATTTAATAAGCGAAAAAACTTTCAGAACAAAGATTCTGGCAATGGTTGACTTTATTTACTGAAATTAAAAAAAAACAATTGATAAAAAAAATGGTGCACGAGCGTGTGTTTTTTAAACAAAAAGCCAGAATTGTAAGAAATTTAACAAAAATTTGCATATTATACCAATTTTGTGATGTATTTGTATACAATTGCAACTTCTTATTGGAATGAGCGCTTTTGACACGGAACAGAAGGAAACGGCTGGTTCCCATCGGAGTGACAAGTGACAACAATTTCCAGGCGCGTTTAGACCGGTATCGGTCGTAGCTGCGGTGTGAATGCCTTGGCACTTGTGTCTCCGGTCTGAACCGGGCCAAAGAGTCGAGTTACGGCTGGTTCATTCATACTTATGACAAAACGTCCTTTGGACAAAGTCCAAAGGACAAATACAGCGTAAACACGTCCTTTGGACTTTGTCCAAAGGACAAAATCCAAAAGACAACGTGTTAATACTTTTGTCCTTTGGACTTTTCCCTTTGCATTTTGTCCTTTGGACTTTTCCCTTTGCATTTTGTCCTTTGGACTTTGTCTAAAAGAGAAATTCTAAGTAGCGTTCATACTTCGTCCAAAGGAAAAAGTCCAAAGGACGTTTTGGCTTTTTTAAAATTGTCGACGTTTTGTCATTAGTATGAACCAGTCTTAACTCAGAGTTACTCTAGTAGCTAAAGGTAAATTTCTTAATAATTTCAGTGAAAATTTAATTACGTGGAGTAACGTAACCAATATGTTAGGTTGATACTTCTTCCTAATTGTCAAAATAAAAATTGGATTTTGGGTATTTTAAAGGGGTTTTGTTTTTACATTTTTTATAGTCCTTTTCATTTTTTGACCTAAAGACTAAACCTTCTACCCTCCAATATCACGAATGCTCTTGAGTTCCGACCTTTTAAAACTGAGGGAGTTCCGACCATTTAAGACTAAACGAATCGTAAATATCTGACCGAAAACCCGCGCTCAAATCGTCGCTTCAAAAACGACCACTCCCATTATTCACCGCTGTGACGAAAAAAAATCGCTCCAACTTATTTATTACTTTGGTTGTTCGGGGATTTAGTCTGAGCGTTGCTGCCGCTGAAACAGTCGATGTTGAAACTTTTCTGGAAGCTCTGGAGCCATCCGTTCGACGCCACGAAATTGTTAATTTTGAGCAGCTGGGCGATTTCCCGGGCTTTCTCCTGAATCACGGCTCCGGTGAGTGGGAGCCCCTTCCGCCGCGTGTCCTCGCACCAGGCCCTGACTAGAAGGTTCAACTCCTTCGTATCGGAATCGCGCAGTTTCCGCTTCCGCTCCCCGGAAAAGTTCCAGGATTCGTAAGCGGCCAAGTACTCGTATTTCCGCTTTAAAATCCGGCAAACGTTGCTTTTGGCGATTTCGTACACCTTGGCGATCTGGGCCTGGCTGGTATTCGGGTTTTTTTCGGCCATGCGGATTAAGGCCACTTTTTCCTCCAGAGTGAGCTCCTTGTAAGCCTTCTTTGTCGGCTTGTGCTGTTGCTGCTGCGGCTCCATCGCCACCGCGGAAGAAATCTCTGCGGACATTTTTTCCTCCGCGGACCCCGGACACTGTCCTTGTATACGAAATTAGCAATAAGTTTTTGATTCTGACTAGTTCGAATAATAAACGAAAGAGAGTGAAGAATTTATGGATTTCAAAATCTGCAATTAAATAGTGGAATTTGGTTTTATATCGATAAGTCGTAGTGGTAAATAAAATCCAGATATTCTCAAAGCGCTGACGACTTTTGTCCGAAGAACGTTAGAAAAAAGCTCCGCGATATCCTGGTGCGGTGAAAAAGGCTGAGGATCCTTTAGTGGCTGAATGGATTGGCCAAATCGGATATTTTTATAAAATCAATTGGAAATCCGGAGTCCAAGTCCATGAAAAGAGGTGGTGATTTTGAAATGAAGTTGACGCGGACTCTATATTCCAATTATTTCGCCGGTTAAGAAGTCCCGATTTAAGGTGGGGATTTCTTTTATCCGTAATCTCACGCGACACTTTTTAATACGGCGATTTAGATGCCAAACTAAACAAGTGCGCAAAACGGGGGGGAGTTTATTATCGGACAGTCGTTGTGTTCCACTTAGAAAGGTCTAGTCTATTGTCCGCAGGGCCATGCTCCAATTACAATCCCGCCAGCGGTCGACGGCAGCCGTAGGTACGTGCGGTGTAGGGAAGGTAGGACTAGATATCCCTTTTTTACAACCGGAAAATCGACATCTGTTTTCGGTCTGGATATAGTCGATTTGAGCGCGGGTTTCGATAAAACAATGCCCCCATCAGCGGAATGACGAATCGGAACATATCCCCGCGAATTATGACGCCATATCGACATCTCGCGATATCTCTCAACTTCGCCTTTTTATATTCTGACACGCGGCGATCGACTATATTTTACGAAATCCCCTCGGCGTTTTGCAAATTCCAACGAGGTTTAGCTTTAAATGTTTTCTAATTTTAAATGATTTAAAGAATTTCTTGTCGCTTGCGAATTCATACAGTTGCTTTGGTGCGTGAAGTTTTTAAGGTGCCATGTCGGGTGACAAAATAATGCGAAATGTTATACTAATGAATTTTACCTCGTTTCTCATTGGATAATTGATGCAGAAGCAACACGCTCATTATATCTGTCCAAAAACTTAAAAAATTGGCTATTTTTGATATGTTTACAATTTTACAAAAAGGACTTTTTCCTGAGGCTTTTAAGAATTCAAAATCAAATTATTTGTTTATTTTTGTAAAATTTTAAAATGTATTACACATACTTCTTGAAATGGGTCATTCGTCATTTTGAAAAATAAGACTAGTCCAAAACAATAAACTATTGCCGGCAGCTTTACACTGTATTAGTCATAAAAATATTTAATAAGACTAAGTATATAACAGAGCAAAACAGAGCAATGACGAAACAGGTGTGACAAACCGGCAGCCATTTGACAATTGACACGTGAGTTATCGGAAGTATTTAGAAAAAAACATGTAGTTATTTTTTGAAACATAAAATGAACCGATTTAAAAAGCCCATATTGAAAACCAGTTACGGCTGAATATCCTAATGTTTATAAATATCGTGTGGGAAGTTTTTGTCATAAGATCTTTTTCGTGAATAGTTTCTCCATTACTTTTTGATCAAAGGAACAAATGCACAAGCCACGAAGCTACTGGCCTAGGACAAATATTATAAGTTTGCTCTTCAAAAAAACTTAATATACACAATTTTAAGATTTTAGGGAGATTTTTTTAGCTCTTAAAATATACATGGCACAAAAGCTTTAAAAAATCATTTATATAATATCGTTTAAAAAAAATTATGTGCGATCTCGTTGAAGCTAAGGAATTTGGAACCCAGAATTTTTAGATTGATTTTTATGTTAAATTTTTTTTATATTTTACGTTTTTAGTTTGGTTTTAGGTTTAGGCTGAGGTTTTCTCTTGGGATAGAGACTTTCATTATATCTTTGGTTGGAATTCATAATTTTTGCTTTAAACCAAATATAATGTTTACATTTAATTATAAACGCTTTTTTTGTATTAATGTATTTTCGTTTATTGCATGCGGATTAAATCGTTGTTATTTGGCCAAAGAAATCCCAACAACTTTTCCCTCTCGATTTCCGTTTTTAAAAGGGCAGAAAAAGGTCCGCGCAAATGTCAAGAACTTTAAACTCTGGCACATTTTCACTCGCATGGCGTCATTAAAATCAGGAAATTGGAAATTAAAAATAATTTTTCTGTATACTATCGGTAATTAAGGAACGGCGCGGAATGGATTCTGCGAGAGAGAGATATTAGAAATCTAGAACGAATCAGATCAGATACTCAGCCAACAATTCGACTTTAAAATTTGAAATCGACTTTAAAATCAAAACTGGAGCGTTCTAATAATTTTCGTGCCGCCGCTTAGCCGCCGGCCAGGGAATTGCAGAACCGCAGAGGAACTTTGTTTACTGTAGAGTTTTTCGATTCTACCGCGCCTTCTTTAATAAAACACTTCCTTAAACTAATTATTTATATTTTAAAATAAAACACAGCGGACCGCTTTGAGAGTTTAATAGTTGGACTTTTAGCTAACTAAAAGGCTTATCATTTTAGATTTTTTTAAATGTTAAAAGTAAAAAAAAAACATTCTAAAGTTATTTAAAAAAGCAGTCATGACCCAACAAAGAATAATTTTTGAAAATATTGCTAAATAAAAATTTTTCAGCTCCACATTTGCGTATTTTTGAACAGTTATTTGGTTGTCTTACATTTTTCTAGTTGTATTAGCTAATTTAATTGCAAAGATATTCAGAATAAACTGAATTTAGATTTAGGGTCGATGGAGCCTTGGGAACTTGGAGCTGGAACTTGGAGCCGTAAGTCGGGAACTTGGAGCCGTAAGTTGGGAACTTGGAGCCGAAAATAAAAATCGCTAAAACGTTTACCTAAGCCTAAGCGAAGCCAAAATCTAACCCCAAAACGATTTTTTTGTTAAAGGCTCCAAGTTCCCATTGCTCGTGGCTCCAAGTTCCCAAAAATTTTCCATGGCTCCAAGTTCTCTGCTTGTGGCTCTAAAGACCCCGTACCCTGAATTTGTAGCTAGAAAAAGTTTATAAATTAATTTTACAACCTTATAATTTTAATTTTGTTCAATTTCCTCTTTTACGTAATTAAGGAATTTCAACCAAAAAATAAATGTAATTCAATTTTTTAAGACCGAAAACTAAAACGTTTATATTAAGTTGTGTTTCTAGGAAGAATAGATACATGTACCATATTTATTAATTTTAATTCCGGATAAAACTAAGCTGACTGTGTGTCTTTGTGTTACTGAAAAATTTTTTTGTCGACACCAATGGGCAAAATTTAACAAATAAGTTGTAGTTTCGCTTTTGGGGGAAATTGACAGGCTCAAATTTTATTTTTCAGAGTATGGTATTAATAGAAAAATAGTCAAAGTCATACCCCAATATTGAATGTTTAAATATTAAACTCTACGATTTGAGTGCTTACACCGTTCGAAATTATTATTACGCTTTAACTGAGTAAAGTAGCTAACTGTGTAGCTAACTATCTAAACTAACTACCTATCTATCTTTATCACTAGCTCTACTATAAGACTTTTTAAATACAAAAAAATACTCAATTGTCATACAAAATAAAATGTGTTTTCTCAGTTTCTGGTGGCATTTTTATATCGCAACTGGATTATAAATTTCAAACATCAAACAAAAAAGATTGGACCACATAAATCTGGAGCAACTATAGGAGCTGGAACTTGGAACTAAATGAAATTAGAGCTGTCTGTTTGATTTCGTTTAAAAGCTGGTTCATACTTATGACAAAACGTCCTTTGAACTAAGTCCAAAAGACAAAAGTCCTTTGGACTTTGTCGAAAGGACAAACACAGCGTCAAATTGTCCTTTGGACTGCTTTGGATTTTGTCCAAAGGACAACGTCTTCATACTTTTTGTCCTTTGGACTTTGTCCAAAGGACAAATTAAAAATAGCATTCGTAGTTCGTCCAAAGAAAAAAGTCCAAAGGACGTTTTGGCTTGTCCAAAGGGCGTTTTGGCTTTTCTAAAATTGTCCTTTGAACTTTGTCCAAAAGACAAATTTAAAGTAGCATTTATACTTTTGTCCAAAGAAAACAGTCCAAAGGACGTTTTGGCTTGTCCAAAGGATGTTTTGGCTTTTCTAAAATTGTCTTTTGGACTTTGTCCAAAGGACGTTTTGTCATAAGTATGAACCAGCCTTAAACCTAAGGCTAAGGCTAAGAATTTAAAAATAAAGTTTTAAGTTTTTAAACTTTACTGAGGACTTAAAATTTTCCATTTACGAATAAACATTAGTAAACACAGTGTTACCCATTACATGACGACTTATAAATCGTTGATAACCCTATCTCTGCATATCAAAACACAGCAGATGTAAAGGCTAAGGCTAAGAATTTAAAAATAAAGTTTTAAATTTTTAAACTTTACTGAGGACTTAAAATTTTCAATTTTCGAATAAAAGTTTCATTATCTCTTTAACAAAAAAAAGCGAAATTACTTAAGTTTTATGCTACTGATTTCAAATGTTTTCTTTTCAGCAGAATTATAATATATAAGTTTGCCCAAAAAATATGCTCTGTAAACACTAAACGTTATAGTTTGCCAGAGAAACGCTCAAAAGAAACTAAAATTTAAAATATGCTATGCTATAATATCGTGTCTACCTAAATTTTGGTATGAATATTCTGCCTAAAAACACAATTTTCACTTTCAAAAAATATATGGGAATTTTAAGTTAATAATACTAATGTACAGGAAAATTTGTTTTTATGAAAAGAAAATTTCAATTATTATATTTATTGATGGGGACAAAAAATGTTTGCACGGTGTTTTATAACCAGGCGGATTAAATAGTCAAACTAAAATTGTTTTGACGAAAACAAACCAAGTGTATCCTTCCACTTTTCAATTAAGCCAGAAAATTCCAAAGTTTTAATTTAAACTTCAAGTCTATATATACTGTCCTTTAGTGTCCAGTTTTTGGGAAACCTGCTTTGAGCTTTACAGTATTGTAATGGCGAATCGACTCATGCGCAACAAAGACATGAGTAAGATGCTTTAAATCACGTCCGGGCATTTCAAATGTTTTGGGAAAAACTTGAAAGCCGAATAGAGAAATGAAAAATAATTGTGAACAAATTTTCGAAGACTTAGACAAATAATATTCTGTTATTTTGTATAGTTTTGTGGGCCCACAAAATTTTTAAAATTTTGGATTTTTAATGAATCAAATATAAACCTTTGAATTTGCCGGTACTTATACTTATTAAAAAAATTATGAAGTTACATAAATTAAAAATAATAATAATGAGTGTGTATATTTGATAAAATTTGCTTGCATTACTAAATTTTCTAATGAATATTATTTGTATATAAAGTTTAATGTCGTCAGCCAAAATACAAAATACTGCGAAACAATTGTAAAAAATTCTGATTGAAGAGCAATAATTTTTTTATTACACAAAAAGTAATATTAGTCATTTTTAATATAAAAAAACTTGTGTTGAGTATTCTGATTTTATTGATGATGAAAAAAAGTCTTATTTACCTAAAAATGCATTTATACTTTTACTATATTTAAAATTTAAGTTTTGTAAGTACTGCTTAATACTTATCTTTGCGTTTTTGCGATTTTAGTCCATCTCGTACCTCAGACACATTAAAATACCGGATTCTTACTAAACTTAGCAACAATTAGAAAGGGTTCACTAATAAATTAGACTATGGAAAACACTTAATTTAAAAATTAAACATTATTCCATTAAAATATCAAAAACCTTCACTTCCATAAGCTCGTTTGTTTTAAAATCCATTTGCGACCCTTAAATTCAGACCGCAAAATTCTTTTTTCACAAAAGTATTTAATTGCTATGCCGAAATACTTTTTTAAAAACAATTAATTTACAGTATAATTGGATTGTTTTCAAGTCGATTATTTTTCGAAGAGAAATTTATAAAAAAAAAACAATTTCATGAGAATTTTGTTTTGCACTCTAAGTGCCCCATGCTAGTTAGCCCCCGAGAAAACAGCGGCATGAAAGTGTGTAAACAACCCTTATCCATTTCCTCAGAATGAGTCCAAGTCCCTATGAAAAAACCGCGGCTGTAACAAGTTTGTCACAGTTCGAATTAGTGTTTTTTTTTTTGGTGGGGGTTGGGTTTTTGTTTTTTTTTTTTTTTGTGTTTGGTTTTGCGTTTTTTTTTTGATTCTTTTTTTGTTTTTTTTTTTTTTTTTTTTTTTTTTTTTTTTTTTTTTTTTCTTTTTTTTTTTTAACACAAAAATAAGTCGCCGAATGCCTTTTCGTCTTGTTTTCGCGGATCAAATCCCACACACTTGCACTCCGTTTCTTTCTTCTTTGGTTCATTTTGTCGTATTGCCTAAATAACCTCTAAAGGCATGACGAACTGCGCGACTTAAAATCCGAAAAAAAAACATCTGGAAAATTTCAAAAGTTCTGGAAAAGCGAAGGTGTTTAAAGTATGTGCGCTCGGCCGTAGAAAAGTACGTACTTATAATATGGTTTTTGAATTCATTCAAGTTTATGAAAATTATAAATACAATTACCCTTATAGCAAAAATAAAAAGCGCACTTAACAGCAAGTTTATAACACCATAAAAGATTTTTCAGTAAACTTTTCCCAATATTTTAGGAAGATCATAAAAGAAGTTAAAAATGTAACTTGAAAAAATAATAATATTTTGTAAATAATAATAAAAAAAACTCCAATTCATTATAGTAATGATAACACACATTATTTTTGACATTAATAAATAAATTTTTAATCTATAAGGTTTTGTATTTTGAATTTCATACTAATAAAAATTTAATATTTCCTCAAAAACCCATAATGCTCGGAGCATAGCTCATTCAGGATGTCCAAAAAAAGAAAACAAAAATTGAATATTCGGCAAAAAAGTTGAAAAGCATTTTTATATTTTTCAAATAAAATTTTATACTTTGCTTTTAAGTCGAAATTTCACAAATTTTACAACAATAAAAAAATGCCTTTAAATTACTCAAAATATAAGTTTCTGGTTTTTTTTCTTTTAACACTTTGGTAGGTAAGAATTATGAACCCAAAATAATAGTAATAATAATAACAGGAATAATAACCCTAAAAATCCTATAATATAAAAACTTAGGTGAGAACTTTATGTAATGTTAATAAGCTCTAAGTGACGCACGTCACATGCTTTTTTTAAAGCTTTTTGAAAATAGCAATGTTGCAACAAAAGTGAAATTACTATACGGCCACGGACTAGTAAAACACATACGTGTTTAATTGACATTTTTTTGTCCATTAAAGATTTTTACGAAATGAAAATATTTATGCTTGAATCAACTGTTAATAAACATTTTAACCAATTGGAAATGGTACGGGGTCTTAAGAGCTACAAATACGGAACTTGGAGCCATCGAAAGCTAATTTGCGATTCTAACATCGAAAAAATCTTTTGCTGCCTCCTTTAATCCTCTCTCTAAATTTACTTTGTAATTTTTTGAACCAAGTCAATTATTGTTACTTTACCACTAATAAAAATTATCGTAAGCTAAACAAATAATTGTTACTTTTTAACCAATTACTTATTACTTTTGGTTTTCCAAAAATTACTTGGTTAAAAAATGTACAATTTATTTTTTCGGTTGAAAATTCTAAAAACAGGCTTTTGGAAATTTATTTAGCAGATTTATACTCTCCTACTAAAAAGCACCATTTTCTACGCTTCTTCCTACTTTTAATTCTTCCTCTCTTATGCTCTTTCATTGTTTTTTTGCCTTTCACCGTCCTTCCTCCTAAGTCTTATTCTCCCTATACATGTCTCCCAAATTTCTTCTCTTGTTCCACTACTTGATTCCAAAATTTTTCTGCCTCCTTCCCGCTTTCAACATGCGATTAGACCAGCAGATTATATCCAGTCACGATCGAAAACTGTCTTTATTACAATATGCAGGAGATCTCAGTTTCAAAAAGTAAGTTTTCATCTGATAAATACTGACAATTAGATCAAGTTTTTGTGATAAAATTTTATGTACATATTTTAGTATAAGAGTTATTTTTCCAGCGTTATTATCAAATAAATGAGAATTAGGAATGATGAAATGATTTTAAATGTTCCCCTATAGTAAAAATGCAAGACACAAACTGCAATATACTTTTAACACACGCAAATTAAAACAAAATATTGTAAAAAAAGAAAAATACAGAAAACAATAAATTTTAATAAAGCTTTTAATACCATAAAAACATCAGTTCATAAGCATACAAGCTATACCTAAGCAAAAAAACACGTAAAAGTATTATGTATTTCCAACATAAAAAATGAATTTCCTTGAATTGGTCACACAAGGAAGTTACATGTATCCTCTCGAAAGAGGTTTTGGCGCAGTGGTAGAACGCACGTTTTGCATATTACTGTAGGTTCCTGGGTCGAGTCTCGACTGACACAAGCTACGTATTTTGATAATGTTAATATTTGTTAATATTGTTGTATGTAGTATTTGATTGCGTAGTTAGTGCTGAGTAACATCGACCTTGCGTATACGATTGATGCGAAATAGAAAATGAGAAATTTGTAAGAAGAACAGTTAAAGTGATTTATATTAGTAGGAAGAATATAAAAATAAACTATGCTTACTTGTGATTTCTTTATTGCAAAGAGTGCAAGTGTAGCTTTTAAAGTGCGACTGCATTCTGTGACGGCTCAACGAACTGCTGTGGCAGAAAATTTTGTAGCAAAGAGAACACCGAAAGGTTCCTATAAAAACATAAAATAATAATAATATATAAGTTTAAAAAACTTTAATGCCTAATGTTTTTACTAGTGTTTTATGCTAACAATGTACTAGCACAATTTTTTTATGGATCATTAATCGTATTACAATAATAATATTTAAATTATTGGACAACATAGCGCTTTATTACAAGTTATATTGTAGATTTTTTATGATTTGTAATGGCTTTTAGATGCTAAGATAATATGTAGGTTAAACTGTCAAAAAGTGATAAGCCAAAAACAAGTGAATATAAAAGGGTTGTTTCGGATTAAAAAATTATAAAGAATGCAAAGCAGTGCTTAAATTAAAAAAATGGTTTAATTTGTATCCTTTGAGTTATTATACTTTTGAATTTTTTGGGGGACACTTTAGACGAAGTGTAAAATATGCATAACGATAAAACGTTTAATGATAACTTTGTAATTCTTTAACTTTATTTTATGAAGAGTCAAATTCTTCCTGAATATGTCCCAACTCCACAGCGCAAAAATTATTTATATCAACGTAAACATATTGAAAGAAATATTTGATTAAAAATATCGAATAATCAAATGTCTTCATTAAATAAAGATTAATAAGGAAGATACTTATTATTTTTTAAAAATTTTAAATAAAAACATGTGTAACATATGTACAAGGAAACAATGTCTGGAAATTAAAACTAAATAAGCTAAAAAGCAATTTTAAATGCTAAAATTCACCTTTTAGATCCGGTCGCTTGAGGTCTGTGCGGTAAGGCATTATGATAATCTAAAAATCATAATAGAGGTTCACATTTTTGTTAATAAGCATATTTAAAAAAACATATATTATAAATAAAATTATTCATACATACATATGTTGCTTAAGAAACTATTGCTTATGTAATTTTTATAAGAAAGTTTATATATTTTCAAAGTTTAAAAAAGTTTTAGTAGTATACTAAAAGAAGCTTAATCAATTTTACAACCTAATCGGTACTTTTTCAAATGTTTCACTTACTTTAAAAGGTTAAAAAAGCACCGAAGATCAAAGCAAATCAGTAATTGAAAATAATTGCCACCAGCAATAACTGTCCACTCGTAAAATCGCGACAATTGCCGAAATGAAAGCGAAAAAAATCCGTTTGGCTTATAACACAAAAAAGGTTACAGTGAAAAATAAGAAATAGAGTTTTCAGAAGCGGAGGAAGTGCTGACAGTAATGGGTAGAAAGTTCACGCTTCTATCCGCGACGAAACAGTAAAGTCAAACTGAATCGGAAAACAACAAACAGTTAGCGGGGAGTTAGTTACTTTTCGGAGAAGACTGGGGACGCGGTTTGCGCTTTTGTACACGACAGTGTTGTAGGCGAGGTAGACAGTGGCTGTCTTTCGCTTCCATCCGCGCTCGTGTAAAGTACGTTTTGAGCGGCACGGCGAGAGAAGCGCCGACGACTTCAGAAATCGGCTAAAAATCAGGCTACCCATCGCCGAGGGGCAGAATCCGTATTATTCATGCGCGCGCGCGGTGGGGGCAGTTGTGCGAAGGCTTGATCCGGTTTTCTCCATTCGTCAACTTGTATCTCCTTACTTCGTCGTATGCGTGCATGTGCGCGCGCGCGCGGTAGAAATAGCTTGCCCCCGTTTTCTTACACCGCCGCCTTCGCCAACCGACTTACCGCCGATTCCGTTAGACCCTCCGCGCGGAGGTGAAAGTTGCCTACTTTTAGACTTTGCTTCCAGTCCCCCAACTCTTTCGACTTCTGGACGGCGACCTTCTCGCAAGCAATCACTAGATTCAGGAAGCATTGATACTAGTTTAGGCAGATTACGGTAAAAGCGGGTTATTTCCGCGGATAAGTTCTGGAAAAGTGAAGTCGGTCGTGCGGGGGCGATGGCATTTTAGTAGTAGCTCCATTTTCGGCTGTAATACGCCGCTACCGTGCGACGTTCTCGATCTTAGCCGGCTGCCTTTTACCGGTTAATATGCACAAAAGACGTTATATATTATTATTATTTATTAAGATTATTTTGTTTACACCCGGCGACTCATCGGAGCGTGAACACCGTACGAAAACATGCATTTTCATGGCGTTGGAGATGGTTTTTATGCTAATCTTCATACGCTCCTCGAATTATAAAAAAAAATTATCCACATTACATAAAATCGCAAGGAATCTGGCAAATCGATTTTGGCGATCCCAATCAACCGCTCGGTTTTTACAACTTTTTTGCGTTAATTTCTCCAGAAGTTCTGAGAAAACTCAAATTAACATTAAAAAATTGTCATTTAAAAGTGGCTTTGGGCATTTATAAATGTTTAACTGAAGTAATTATTATACAACAAATTACGAACCAATAGCAAAACCTGTATAAATTTTAGTTTCACGGGCAAGTTAGTATCTTACTAATTTTCCTAATTTTTATTTTCATAGTATTTGGTTTTTATAGCAGTCTGAAACTAAATGCAATGTGTAAATTCTCAAGCGAATTTTTAAACAATGCAGTTGTTATTTTGAAATTGAAAATCTAATTGGATTTTTAGCACTGGAACTCGGTTTACACATGAAGTATGCAATAAACACAGCGAGTCACCATAATGGATAATTACCATATAATTACTTATCTTTTGTGGTATGCAGATCAACCGATCGAAATTTCGCGCGCTTTCGAGGGTTGATCTGCATACTACAAAAGATAAGTAGGAGATACGGTAATTATCCATTATGGTGACTCGCTATGTTTATTGCATACTTCATGTATAAACTGAGTTCCAGTGCAAGGTGCCTATAGTAATTGAAAATGTAGCACTTTGATTTTGTTCTGTTAATCGACCAAAGTCACGTAAGGAATAATTTGCATGCGTTTTGGTTAAAAAGTGCTATCGCAACTGTGGAAGCACCTTAATTTTTTGTTAGAAAACAGCGCCAAAACTGCTTAACGTACTATTACTGAAATACACATCATACGGAACAACCAACCAGCTGCATGCAACCATGCTTACACATCAGGATTTTAACCCTTTAAATATCATATAGTATTCGTGATCACGTCATATATGTTTGCTTTGTGGGAAAGGTTGTGGGAGGAGCTGTTTTAGCCAATTATGACTTGAGAAAAAATTGATCTCCAATAAATGAGAGATTTCTATTTTTTTCCTAAGCGCTAATTGGCTAAAAGTGATTCTATAACGGATAACTGTACAATGTGTGTTGTAATGTGTGTTGCAAAATAAATTTATCTACATTGTACCTTTATCTATATTAACTATGATATATAATAAATTAACTATGACTATAATTTATAAGTTTATTTTAATAAATGTTTTAAATATATTGCCTAAGCCATGCAAAGCTTACATTTTTTCGCTAATTACATCATTAATAGCACTCCTAGAGTATGCCGAAATCTTTAACAAATCGGTGCATTTCCAAATTTAAACTATAAAAACTCAACACTAGCCCATATATTACAGTAAAATTATTTCGAATTTAGATAAAAATAAAGGATAAAGTCTTAATTGAATTCGAATTAAACGTTTCGACAAACCATATTTGTTAGCATCAGTAAAATTTAAAATAAAAAAAATTATGAAATATCCGACAAGAATAAACGTAGAACAGTAAAGTGAAGAAAATAAATATAAAAAACGCAACTATATTTATTCTTGTCACTTTAAAGTTAATTGCTTATTCTTGTCGTGTTTATAATTTTGTTGTATTATAAAGTTCACTGATGATGACAACTGTGGTCTGCCAAAACGTTTAATATGAATTCAATACAGACATTATCCGTAGTTTTTATATACATTCTAATATTGTTATTTCTCCAAGAACAATTATAAGCAAAATTATTGGGTGTTAATAATTTTTAAATACAAATGGTGTTAAAAAATATTTTAGATTACATATGAAACTTAACAATATATAGGCTGGCAATGATTTTTTTCAGTTCGAATTTCCGTGATAATGCATTCGTAATTGTAAAAAATTTGAATTATGACTAGGTAAGGCAGCATATTTAAAACTTTTATTTAAAATCTATCTTTGTAAAATAATAAAATGCAAAATTAAACACTATATTCTTACGTTCACGCATGTTTGATTCTACAGTTACTTCTTTGATCAAGATCTTTATAACATTTTTATAACATAGAAACATTGATTTTATTTAAGGTTTTTTAAAATTTTTACCAACGTTTTGTTGTCATGCAAAACTTATTTTTTTGCTAATTATAAAATTAATAAAAATTGCTTGTGTAAATTATTTTCGTGTAAAAGGTTGTCGAATTTCATTATTTGATAATTCATGGTAAAAACTGGACACCGTAAAAAATTTAATTTTTTAATTATGTTGTCCTAAATCAAACCTAATTAAAATAAATAAATAAATAAATAAATAAAAATAAGCCATTTGCTTTCACTCTATTCTTCTAAAAACTCTAATCATTTTGAAAAACATTTTAATTCAAAATTTAATTTTTTATGTTAAATAACGCAACGACGTTCTTAAAACGTGTCCAACCGAATGTTGTTTATTGTGTAAAAAAGATGTTTAATGTCATGCTATTTGGTCACGTTATTTTTGAATGGGGGCCTAGCTGGAGTTAAGTAGTTAACCCGGCGGTAAATCGGGGGGGGGGGAGACTGTCAAAGTTCCTCCCAGTTGCGTCTGACCTATACTGTTCCAGATTCGGCTTTGATCTCCGACGACAACATTTCGGATCTTTAATAATTGGGCGGGGAGAACTTTGGGTGTTGACTCCCCCTTTAAATTCCGTTTCGGCATCCCCCGCCCTGAAAATTGGTTATTTTCCCCTCATTTTAAAGCCAAGTTTTTCTTAATTTTAAAACTTTTTTTAATTACTTCATGTGTGTACTTTTATACACGCTTTAGTTTTTGTACCAAGTTTTAAAAAAGTTTGGTTTTTCATATCTTGATCCTGTATTACGCTGTGGTTTTTAAACTGATTTTAGTTATATTTGATGTTTAAATTAAATAAACAAAACTTACATCAAAACAATAAATAAACTAAACAATTTTCAACGCAAGTAATAGAGCAAAACAATTCAGCAATCAAAACAAAGCAAAAAAATACAGCATTGTGATTTTTTTATGATTTTTTGGAAGAATTAAATTTATTTAATAAAATTACAGTTAAAACAGACTAAAATGTGAATAAAGGTACAAGTGCACTATATACATATTGCTTAAGAAATCACTATACAAAATAAAATAAAATAAGTCGATAGTGTTGATGAGAATTTAAACTTGCTAATGTATTACTTGTTACAGTATCATTTTTTAAAGAGTTCCAAATTGAGACAATTCGTTGGGTGAAAAAAAATTTTTTTTTAACATCGGTTGTACTTTTCAGTTAGTTTCAATTTATATGTGTTTCCTCTTAAAGTATAGCATAAATCATCTATTTTTAAAAGCTTATCGAATTTTAGGTCTAAAATATTATTTACGATATTATATACCATGCAAAAATCAGTTTAATACGCCTAACCTTAAATGAATCCAGTAATAAAAAAACTTAAATCATTTGTTATAATCCGAGTAACCTAAGTTAGATTTTGAAAAAAAACGAAACTGTTTACAATTATTTTATTCTTACCTATTACTTTTTACAATATCATTCTTAAGAATTTTTTATTCAAAATTGTTACTGATCAATTTTACTTAATTTCATCTTTATAAAAGTATTTTTGAAGAAAATTTGTGAGTTTTCGCTTCAACTACATATACGTATAACTTTAACTTTACATGATATGCTTTTAATATACTGCTAATATTCCAGGATCTACGAAAAACGAGCTTTTAATATTTTATATTTTGACAAAAATTAAGTCAGCGGGGACCTCCCACCTTTTACCGCAGGTGCGTCTTTCTTTCGAGATTTTTATTATTCGGCGCTGCGCTATGTTGCGACCGTTGAAGAAAATTGCTCCGCTCCGAGCCCGCAATTAAACCCAAAAGGCTTTTTGCCCCGTTTCAATATAAATAACCCTTTCGTGCCGCAATTTCCCAACCGGAGCCCGCGGTGTTAATTCCGCCAAATGAAATCTTTCCATCCACTTTTTAAATTGTATATGAATTTCTAGTTGGATTTAAACTTTCACTTCTCAAACTATGGACACTTAAACGGAAAATATCTAGGTCTGGAGTTTTCATAACGGTTTTTCAGCCCAATTCCTGGTGTTTGACGATGGGCGGTATGATATGAAGTCTATTTATGGAAAATAGCGCCGATTTATGCGTACAAGGACGTTTTTGTCGCTCTCCCACGCAAGAAAATCTAAACAAAAGCCGGTATAAAGCACTTTAAATGGCACATGTCGCAAATGCAGTTAAACTTACCACAAGTCAACACATGGGTTAGGGATTTTTACAGATAAATTTCCAACTGTTATCGAAACGTTTTAATTCTGTGGAAATCGAGAATGTTCTATAAATAGATTCTTTTCACTTTGATGTTTAAAGCTAGTGAAAATACATGCTTACGCACAAATATAGGTAAGTAGTCTCCTGAATTTTTGAGATGTTAAAAGAAAGGTTTTGGGCTTAACCAAAAATTTCAGGGACTATCCTATAAAAACTCTAATTTTTACTGTTTTAGTACTGAAACCAACAAAATTTTTAGTAGGGGTGTCGGGAATAATTTTAAAAGAGGGTACAACTCCAAATCCCCTGCTCACGAATGCCTACAATATAACACGCATTCATTATTCATTATTTCGCCGAGAATTTGTCCATTTCAGACAATTGCGCCTGATAGAAATCAAATGGGTCAAAGAAATTTCTAAAGGAAACTTAGTGTTTCGAAAAACGTACTTCATAAGACACGTACTTCATAAATAAATGAAAAATTAATTATACTTTAAAAAAATTTAAATAATTCTAAATTATACATACTTAATTTTTTTAACGGGCGGCACAATAATTTTGAATCCATACTATTTCGCTAAAAAGTCCAGAAAGTGTACGGTTGCTTAAACCTGTCTCTACTAAGACTGAGACAAGTCGGGAGGGAGGGGAGGAGCGAATTCATTCCCAAACTTGAAGACGTTTTAACCAGCTTTAATAGCGAGGCTCACAACTTTCACAGAAAGTGTGTTCAAAAAACAGTTCGCTCCAATTATTTTCTTGAAGCAAACTACAATTATTATATTTAACTGTAAGTTTCGGCTAAATGTAAAGGGTTTGGGTACGGGATCTTTAGAGTCACAAGCAGGAAACTTGAATCTATGGGATTTTTTTGGAAATTTGGAGCCACTAACAATGGGATCTTAGAAAAAATTGGTTTTAGCTTAGATTTAGGCTTCGCATACGCTTAGGCACACTTGTTAGCGATTTTTAATTGTGGCTCCAAGTTTTCAACTTAAGGCTTCCAGTTACCCACTTACGGCTCCAATTTCCTTGTTTTTGGCTCCAATTTCCTTATTTTTGACTCCAAACTCCCTAGGCTCCATCGATCCTAAGTCCGGGCTTAAGCTGAGTATCAAGTTGGCTTAATAATGGGTTTTGTGAACACTGGATTACGAAAACAATCAATTAAAAATCCTAATTAATCCTTTATTTTTACTGAACGAACGAACGGGAGTCAAATCGACCAAAGTCACATATTTTCATACGATGTGGTTTAATTTGCATGGCAATACTCTCTAAAAAGTGGCCCTAAAAAATTCGTTGAAAAAAAAGTCGTAAATCACATTTTGATTAAATTAACGAAATAAGTAGGTTAGAAA
>JASAMX010019951.1:0-35489 GCA_030248175.1 Microlaimidae sp. YZB2_3 | reverse complement strand
GTGGGCTATTGGGGGCAGGGGTAAGGTTTTCAAAAAAAATATCTAAATCGAAGACAAAAAGTTTGACTCCGCACCGCACCTTTAAGGGGCGGAGCTCCGGAGCTCCCTCTGCTTCAAATGGCCGAAGCTCCGGAGGAACATCACTAGTCTTAAGCACAATGTCTAATTTAGCCTTTACGTTCTTTTCCAATTTAAATCTTTTGTTAGATAAAAAAGACATGGGCATGGATGAATATTGTTATGCAATAGATAAATTACAGTAGTCTGCATCTATAACTTGAACCGTGTTTAACAAATAAGAATCACTCTAGATTTTTCAACTAGATTACTTCCTATTTCTTATTATTATAAGGTAATTTCTTAGGTTTAGTTAAATGGTGTGTTATTGAAGAATGCTAACTAATGCGCTAAAAATAGACAAAAATGACTATCTGTTATATTGCGCATATTTCATGTATTGCAACAAAAATGCATATTTTTCCTTATTTTATGAAATTTTGAAAAAGAGTCTTAGATCCAAATAAAATATAGCCTCAGGAATTTATAGCCTCAGTTTAAAAACTTTAAAATTAAATCTTAGGTCTAATCTTATAAGCTTTATCCTAAGTTCCAATCAATTTTTTACACAATATTTTATATTTTTATTTTTAAAACTTAAGCTTAAGCGGCTCATAGTTCTTTATGTTATTATGTACTAAGTGACATACATTTTTTATCGTTATGATATGTATTTTTGGTTACATTACATACTAAATATTCTTGATATAAACTTAACAACAATTCGACAAAAGTCAAATCCTTGTTAGCTTTTGAAAAAATTCTATTTACAAATTTATACATTATATTTAAACCTTTCAAAAAACACAATTACTTACCTTATTGTAATTAGTCTGATTAATAATATGAAATAAGAAATTAATAACTTTAAATCATCAAGAAAGCAAAGATTACAGTCTAATTAAAAGTGAAAAAGTTTTTTAAAAACAAAAAAAATATTATTGGAAAGCAGCCAACCTATTATCTGCAGCAGAGTTTAAACGAAACTAATTAATGAATAACGAACTATTAAGCATTTTTCAACAAAGCTGTTATCACTTCTGATTCTAGCTTCTGACAAAACTAACAAAACTATACTTTTACACTATAAACTGAAATTCAAAGAAAACAAAATAATTTTATCAGCGGAACACCCAGAGCACATTACATAGTAATTATGAAGTTTAAAAAAGCAAAAACAATATTCGCATACATTTTTTGATATATCATTTCTCCCAATTTTTTTTTAAAATTATTAGAAACTAACCGTATAAAAATCTAGTATGGCAGAATATATTCTCTGGCGTAAAAACTACATTTAAAAAATAAAATGTTAAAAAAGACTTAAAATCATGCTTTTATTAAAAGCAATAAAATTTTAGTAGCCTCCAGACCTCACATAGATTGAGCATGCAACAATACAGACAAGACCTACTTACAAACAAAAAAAACAAATAGACAAAAACATACAAGCAAAAACAGTAATCAAACAATAAAACCGTAACTATGGTATTAATATTTCTTTGTGTGAAATTCATACTTTGTAAGAGCGTCAGGTGAGCTCCAACGTCAGTAAATCTCTAGCTATCAAAATTCTACAATCGACCAAAGTCACATAAGGAATAATTTGCATACGACAGGATTAAATTTGCAATACATCCTTTGGAATTTTAAGTTCAGCACAATTATGGTTCACTCACTGTATGTATGATAATTGTTTTTTTTTGGTAAAAACCACTGAACTCAAATTCCAAAGGATGTATTGCAAAGTTAATCCTGTTGTATGCAAATTAATCCTTATGTGACTTTGGTCGATTAGGCCAGGTTTGTACTTCGTCTAAAATGTTCAAATGACAAAATTAAAAACTACGGTTTTGAGTTATTTTAAGGCCGTTTTTTTAGATTTTTCGGATATTCATATAAAAATTGGATTAAAAATTTTTTATTTAAACTCAATATTGGGTAAAAAAAATTTTATTTGGGATTTGGTAAAAGAAAACGAGCTATATTGTGTGACAACAAATAAGTATAGAAAGAATACAATTAAAAAACGAAAGTTATAAAATTGTACGTAAAACATGTATCTTTAACTTTAACTTGTTATCGTGATTGCTCTTTCCCTTGTTATAATTGTGAAACTTTCGCTACCGTTTCTGCGCGCGGGGTGGTGGGGGGCGCTTGTTTTGGAAAAAGTTTGCATATTGCATACAGTTTTAACCATTTTAATTTGCTCGCTTACTGGTTACTAGTCACGCACAAATAAGTATTAGGTACGACCTAGGTAATACCTAGAGTTACCGCGGTGAAGTTTACGTACAACAATGATTAAAACAAAGATACGACACCATGAAAGCTGCGGTGGTACAAAGATTTCAACGGTGGTAACCGGGGAAAAAACAATCACGAGAACGGATTAAGCATACCACAAATAAATTATAAAAACTAATTCACTTATAAAACACGCTACAAATTTTTTACTGAAGATACTGAAATATATAAACATTTTATATAAAGGACCATAAAATTAAATATATAAAATATAAAGAAGTGTGTAAATCTGAAACAAAATTAAAAAAACGATTGAAATTGAAAACAGATTTTTGGACCGGAAACCTTGGTTTAAAACATATAGAACAAAAAAAAGGAAAATATGTAATTTTATATAATGTTTATACACAATAATTGTAACTGGACGCCCTAAATGGGGCACTCTTGGGTTTGTTTCTGAAAGGGTGGGCTTATTTGAAGCGCTTAATGGCCTTTTATGGGCGCACTCTAATTAGGACCATAATATGGTCGCAATTAGGGTGTACCTTAATTAGGCACTAACTAGAAGGTGTTCTGCTGTAGCGGCAGAAAAGTTGTCGGAAAAATGTATAAGGTGCATATTTTTCCCTTATTTCTATACTACGTAGTTGTATAATAATAAAAAATCGGTAAGTGTTTTAAAATTCATAAAAAAATCAGTATATATTTTAAAATACATAATATAACAAAATACCGTTTAAATTTGGTTAAAAAGATCGTTTTCGGTAAAAATGGTTGCAAAACCTACACCATTTTTGATACAGACTTGTTGGGTGTTTTTTTCTAGATTTTTAAAAGACTTTGAAAAAATCAAACATAAAAAATTAAACAGTTTTTTAAATGTAATAATTCACTTATTTTTTAAACAAAACGCAAAATTAAAAAAATTTCTTGTTTTATGCAGGCTCACTAATAGTTAAAAAATTTTAATTAAAAAACACCTATTTACCAGACCTATGCTTAGGCAGACTTACATTTAAGGACGAGAAACTTTGATTAAATCGCTTTTTATTAATTATTCACCTGGTAAATAAAACAATTAATAAATAATACAGTCTAAAAGTTTATTTGCGTAGTATCATCTTATAAACATAATATTTTTGATTAATTTTTATAATATTTATCAAACCTGTAAGTAAAACAAAATGTTACAGAATAAATGTACCATTATTTTTAAGTTTATTTGCATAATTTGTTCTGATAAACATCATTTCGTTTTTAATTTTTATATACTATTGTATTAAAAAAATTTTACTAGGTTTTTACTTCCTTAACCAATTTGCGTTGTTGTTATAGAAACAAAATAAAGAAATAATTGACAATTTTATTTTATTTCTTTGTTTTTGGTGTGAGATACGTAGTTAGAAACCTTTTGGGGCCGGTTGTTCAACGGCGTCCTTATTTTAACGGGTCCTTAGTTTAACTGGGCCCTCAAGCCTCTAAGGGGTATTTATCTGTGGTTGCTCAAAACAATTTAACAGGTCGCTTGTCTAAAGGGCCCCTGAAATATTTAAGAAACCCCTTATTCACGCATTCTTCTTTTTATCGCGCGTATTGAACTTATTATTAGTCTGTTGACTATGTGTCTAAAACAGTTGTTTTTGCGTTTATTAAAAACAGAAAATAATAAAAGATCGCCAAACAAGGGTAAATTTTTATAATAAAACTGATTCTTGCATGTTTACCGAAATTTACGCGGAGCTTAACAGCACTAGAATCGTCAGTTTAATCAACAAAATTTTTTGAAAGCTAATCAGCAACCGGATTTTGATTAGTGATGATACTACACTCCAATAGCATGCTCCGTAGCTCCAAAAACGGGGGGATCTTTAAATGAGTGATTTGAGGCTTAGTTAAGCTTGAAATACATTTTAAACTGTTCCATTTGTATTTGTAGGACTGGTTGTATTGATTTAAATATTTTTTGGAAAAAATTTAGTTTATAAAAAAATTTTGAAAAAATAATCTTTGCCATACATACCTCTTTACTTTAATTATTCATAAAATTAGTATAAAATAGAGCGGAGCTCCGAAACTTCGATGGTTGCTCCGAAGCACTTAAGCGGAGCTACGCTCCAGAGCTCGGAGCTGCGGGGAACATCACTAATTTTTATACTAATTTCCTAAACAGTTAAAGAGTAATGCAATAGATTATTTTGTGAAAAATTTTTTGTAAACAAATTTTTTTAAAAACTTATTTAAAACAATAAAAATAGCTCTAAAAATGTGGATAAATTAGTTTAAAACGCATATTTCAACTCAAAATCTTAGAATTATTTATCCAAGGCGGTGCTCTGTTCATTTTAAAAAATTAAATATTTTTTTTTCGAAAGTAGCTAAAAACGAAAAAAATAGTCGTGAAATTGCCGACAAAATAATTTGACACGCATTTCGAGTTTAAATAAGCTTTTAAAATCGCTCATTTAAAAAACGTGCCTACGGAGCTCCCTACGCTTTAAATGGCCGAAGTTCCGGAATATTATATTGAAGGGTGGAAACATCACTAATTTTTAATAGGTTAGAGAGCACTGTTTTAATGCATAGTTAACAATAAATTAATCGACTTTAGCAGCTAAAAACTTAAAAAACAAATGGATAGATTTGCTGACCGTTGAATTAAATACGTGAAAGTGAAACACGCTTGCTATATCTTGAAAAAACAAGACGCTTAGAAATTCAAAACTATAGGCACCTTGCACTGAAACTGAGTTTATACATGAAGTATGCAATATACATAGTTGTCACCATAATGGATAATTACCGTACTCCTACTTATCTTTTCGTAGTATGCAGATAATACGATCGAAATTTCGCGCGCTTTTGAGGGTTGATCTGCATACTACGAAAAGATAAGTAGGAGATACGGTAATTTCGCGCGCTTTCTATCGGTTGTTCTGCATACTACGAAAAGATAAGTAGGAGTACGGTAATTATCCATTATGGTGACACTTATGTATATTGCATACTTCATGTTTAAACTCCGTTTCAGTGCAAGGTGCCTACAGATAAATGAATTTCCGAACAAAACAATTTGTTTCTTTTGTGCTTTTTACAAGATCGTCTCGGATTAGATCACAAATACAAAAAAAAGTATTTTTTCGAAACCTGAAATTAAAAAAAATTCGTCAGCACATTTAATTTTGTTGAATTATCTCGTAATATATGTTTTTTTAGTAATATTTAGAATTAAAATACTTCGGTCATTATGCGATTTGCATAAAATACTGAAATAGGGATCCCTTAAAAAGATAAGGTAACTACCGAGTTACTTTATTTTTGCCACCTTATCTTGCGATTTTAAGGGCGCCCCTTATCTTTCAGCAACCCAATTTTTTGAGCCGCCCACTTACTTTAAATTTAAAGGGGTCCCTTAAAATAAAGACCCCCTTTTAGACTTTTGAACAACCGGCCCCTGAAATAATTAGCAATATACCTTAAAGTAATATTCGAAAAAAAAGTGATAAAGGTTCTAAAGCCGTCAGAAATTCCACCTTTATTGCTGAAAATCTGTTTACATTATAGCAGGAGATATGTAATATATATTTAAAATAAAATCATTTTGATAAACAAAATCCAGAAAATTCAAAACTAGAAATACTACTTCAAAATTATTAATCAAATATATAGTACTTTGCGCTTTTCCTGCCACATTTCAATGCAAATTACAGGTTTAACTAGGTGTAAAATTGCAATTCTATAGCCGTACAAACAAATTATAATCAGCCCAAACATCTAACTGGATTAGATTACGAAATTGTATTCCTATTTGTTCTTTGCATAAAAATATGAGGATTATTATCTTTTGCGCTAAATTTTAGCAATATCAAAGGTATAAGTACATAACGAAAAACCTACTTATACAAGCTCTAATTGATTTAATTTCCAATAGGAATTAACAATATATCTAAGATAAAAAACAAAATACAATTTTTTATATTATTTAAACGATTTTTGCAATTATAAAACTTTTTTGTTCAAGTATAGTGTTTAGTAATTTCTCTTTACTTTTAATAAAAAAAAGTTTTTTTTAATTATTTCAAGTCGTAATTTAATACAAAACAAAACGTATACAAAACAACTATCCCGTTAAAATTTAGAGTAAAACTAATTAATTGACTTTAACTAAATACGCGCTTAAAAGTTTTAAAAATAATTTGCATACGCTGGTGAATACTGAATAAAAAACTTAAAAAAATCTAATTACATTAAACTGGTTTTCAATAACATCACACTAATCACTTTTCAATAATTGTGAATGAGGTTTTTTTATTTAAAAGTGTGTATTTTGAAACACGATGGTCCAAACTTTCCCATTTAAACAGAAATTGTTCAAGATGTTCAAGATTGTTCAGTGTTAAAGATCTTCATAGAGTTATGACGTTATACAATCACTTTCAGCCAATTAGCGCAGTTGGAAAAAAATTGATCTAAAATGAACGTAGAAATCTCAAATTTTTAGCTCCTACCACAAGCGTTCCCATAGTGGAAAACATATATGACGTTATCCCAAATACTATATGACATTTCAGAGTCCTTAAAATCTTTACGTGAACGTTCTATTGATATTTATTCCATAAATAAAAATGAGAAAAATATTGCAACTGAACTTAATATTAAGCGGGTTATTTTTGTTACTTACTTTACAATTTTCACACATAATGTGACAAAATTTTATGCGAGAAGCGGGCTGTTTTAGAATACATATTGTGTTTTCATTTTGTCAAGGTATAATGTAAGAGTCTAATCGAAAAAAATCACGAAATAATGAAAAATAATTTGCATAAGAATGGTTGGCACACAGCTGCTTTGATTGGTCGTTGTGTATGATGTTTATTTCAGTAATAGTTCAGAAGTTTTTGCGTGGTTTTCCAACAAAAAATCAAGATGCTTTCACAGTTCCACAGTTTTCAACAAAACCGTATGCAAATTATTTTTTGACATATATTAATCAGTTTATTATGCATGGCAATTAATTTATTATGTTTCAAAAAATGTTTTCGCAAAGAATATATTTGTTATCTTTTTTTGTGTTCTTTTTTATCCCTCCATCCTTTGCCAATGCAAATTTTTCAAGAGACGTAACAGTAAAATATATTATTTTATGTTTCTTAATATTTTATGTTTCTTTATTAAACCATGACACAAGGGGAAAACAATAATAAAAGAGCTGAAAAAATTATATAAAGTATCAAATCTAAGTGGCCCAGGCTTAGACCGGGCAATTGGTGTAAGCAAGAGTATATAACACAAAATAATTTCCCATTGTACACTAAATTTCCAAACAAAATCTTGCTAGAAAACTCACACTTGCGCAAAGTGTTTTTTGTTGTAAAACATAACTGTAGTGTGAAAAAAACAGCATCGAGTACAATAAAGTCGCATTTTTTTGCAAAAAAACTATTACTGCGTTTAAAATCCTTTTGCGCGCGGGAAAACTAGCAGAAAATGGCGGATTTTTACGAGAAAAGTCGCATAAAGTTGCGCATGTGCGTCTTTTCTAGCAAAATTCTGCAGACAAAAATTTATTGTACAGTCGGACATTTTTTGTGTTATATATTCTTGCTGTAAATAACTACGTCTGCCACAGGGAATATCATTTTGCAAATTTCAATCAATTTAAATTTGAAGACAATTATTCTGATTTTCAACAGCTCAATGCAGTCCTACTTTTATAATCTAAATTCTTTTATATTTATCAGTGAGCTGCAAGTTCCGAAGCAAAGCTTCGACTTTCAGAAATTTTGCGGACTTTACCTAGATATGTTCTATATTTATTTTAAATTTTTGAGAAATTTTTCAAAGGGTAAACCAGAAAATGCAAAACAGCAACGTAAATTAGGAAAACTACTTTTTTAAAACCGATAATTTAAATTCTATTTTAGTTACACACATTGTTTTTATATCTTAATGTTAAAACTAAAAAATTTACAATAATATTGTGGGTTCAACCTAATAGGTAAGTTAATATAATTTGTACTCGACAAAATACTTTTACGCAAAATCAATAATAGTATATCCAAATAATAGACTGTTTGCACTGAAATTTAAAATAAAATAAGATATAGAACACACTAACATTGGTGCCTGTACGGAAAATACCGTAATCATGCAAATATTTTTTTAAAAGCGAAAGACGAAACCTTGGTGTGTTTAATAATGATATCACACTGATTATGTAAGTTGATTTATATTAAAAATTGTCTGTTTTAAAACGTGTAATTAGGATTTGGTAAAAAATAAAAAAAATATATGGCTACAGATGTTATTTTAAGCGGGTTATTTCCCGTCGACTTCGCCACTAATCAATAATCACGGAAACGTCGACCATTTAGAAACGTCGCACATTATAATAGTTGACGTTTCCCTGATTACGGAAAATAACCCGCTTAAAAAAATTGGGATCTCTCATTCATTGGTAATCAATTTTTTTCCAAGTGCTAATTAGCGAAAACAGTTTCTCTCACAACCATTCCTAAAGCAAAATATATGACGTGATCACAAATACTACATATGACATTTTGAGGGTCCTTAAAATCTTGACGTGTTATTTGGTATTTGGTACAGTCAGTCACATTTTAAACCATTTTTAAAAAATATATAGTTATCTGACATGGCCATGGTAACTTATCAAACAAAAATTATATCTAGAAACATAAAAAATTGCCTCGATTTTTTATTAAAAAAAACTATATGCAAAATTAATTTCATTAAACGCCTTTCAGCTACGTGTTGATGTGCGTGGCGAAATCTGCCGCCAAACTGCCGCCAAATAGCCGCCGAATCCCTGCCATTTAAAAACTAAGGTTTTAACTCAGTTATATTTAATTAAATAATGTTAACCTCATATTTATATTTTTAAACAATTTTAATAGTACAAAAAACTGTTAATCTTTTTTTATTTCACAAAAAATTGAAAACAAAACCGAGTTGTTTTTCTTCACGGAGATTTCCTTTTTAGAAAGTAGCTGAGCAGACAGAAAGTCCTATTGCATTTTTGCATTTTGCTACAGCAGCATAGCTATCAATATAAAAACAGTTACCAATTTTCAGCGCGCGCCCCGCAAACTTTTCAGCGCGCAATATAGGCTAATTCGGTTTTACTCGATTTTTTTACTCGACTTTTTTTAAGGTTAATATTATGCGTTCTTAAGCCTAAGCGAAGCCTTAAAAACAACCTAAACTTTAACAAATAGCTGCGCGAAGAAAGTTTAGGTTGTTTTTTAACTTTTGCTTAGGCTTAGTAACGAGTAAACTTAACCTTAAAAAAAGTCGAGTAAAACCGAGTTTATATTTATAACACATTTTTTGTAAATTTTAAAGTTAGAAAAATAAACTATGAATTCGTTAAAACCGTCTTATTTTAAAAATGTTTTACTTTAACGTCTTATAGTTCCTAACTGGCGGCAGTTTGGCGGCGGTTTGGCAGCAGATTTGGCTGCGCACATCCAACACGTTTTCAACTATTACATGGACGTCTGTTGCCAGGTGAAATTTTAAAACAAATATTCAATTTAAAAAGTCTGCTTAAATTCAATTATTCTCAAATTTACATTTGCAGAACCTTGTGTCAAAGATGGTAGAAAGTTTGAATTTATTTTAAAGATTGAATACAACCAAAAAAAAAACACAAAAGCGACATATAATTATTAGATATATTAACGTTTTAGTCAGTTTTCCCAATAAGTAAAACCAAGTTAAAAATCAAAATGATTGGGGTATCCGACTTAATTTCGGCCACCAATTAAGGGTGCTAGAAAATTGGCTTGTTTTTAAAATACAAAAGAACTAGCACAAAAGTAATTTAATTGATTTCTGAGGATTCATTGATAAAATATAATTGTTTTCGGGCGTTATCCTAAAGTTGATAAAACTTTATTACTTTCTACGTTTCGAAACAAGCAACGTGTTTCTTTGTCAGGAAAAAGACTTTACGTAAATGGGTAAATGTGTTTTTACCCATTTACGTGAAGCCTTTTTCCTGACGAAGAAATACGTTGCTTGTTTCGAAACTTAGAAAGTAATAAAGTTTTATTAACTTGAGGATAACGCCCGAAAACACTTATATTTTAGCACAGAAGTAACTGGATAATTGTTCAATAAAGTGTTTGTGCAAAGTTTTTTATTTGTGTTATTTTACATTATTAACATTTTCATACAAAAAGTGAATTTTTATGATTTTCTAGATTTTTGATCTGTGTTTAAACTGCATCAAATTTAGAATAGAGCAATATAATAAGCTTAAAATAGCTTCTAATAAATATAATAATCTCAAAATTGTTAATTTTCAATATTTTTTTGAAAGCACCTTGCAATGCGTTTAATTAATTACGCAAATTAAGGTTCTGTTAATTTGGGCCACCTTAAAATTCACGTAAAAGAACCTGTTTAACATGATTTGAACCGTCATGTGTACGGATGGGGTTACATAACCCATAACTGACTATTTTGTATTAAATTGTGAATAGACCTGAAGGAATTTCGGAATAAGCGTCTTTTACTGTACGAGAGAGGGTACAAAAAGAAAAAAATAAAATTTGGAAAAATCTTAGCTTTCCTAGTTTCTTAAGTTTAAACCTATACTTCATAAAAATTGCTACACGATGATATGTTTCACTACGTTGAAGTGCTGTAATATATCAGTTTGTGCTAAATAATTTTTTGTTTTTTAATTAAAGGTCACAATAGTTTAAAATCACCACTAAAATAGTATTATCCTGAACAGTGATTTCGAATTAGTAAAAATAAAGATGAAATTTGTGCTTTTAAAATAATTTTAAACCTACATAGTTTTTTCAATGTTTTGCTTGTAAAACTATTCAAAATTTAAAAATTAATTTTAAAAAGTCCATTCCAAACTTTTAAATTAAGCATTTTCTGTAATTGAAACATTAAAAAACTGGGAAACAAGAGCGCCAGCAGCGCCGTACCTACGAAGCGGCAAAAAACTAAAAATCCCCAAAAATTGCTTTTGCTTTTGCAATATTTAAAAAGTATTTAAGAAATTTTGAAGAGAAGGGGTCGAGATTTTAAACCAATAAATATTTGAAATATTTTAAACCGTAAAATGTACTAGTCGCTCGCTGTTTCTCAATTTTCCCTCTACATATGATTGGCGCTAATAGTTATGTACCCTCTTCCTAACACTAAAAAATCCTTATTCCGAACTATCTATAGAAACACATTTAAAAAGTCAGGTTATTTCCTTGGTGGAGGAATGCAGTCATATAGTGAACATAGTAAATATCAAAGTTAATGGGGTTTTCCCACCCAACTCACCACTTACCATGATATAGAGTACCAATGCTTCAAAAAGTTGTGTAAAGTAAATTAAACCACATTAAAAATGTCAGGTTTCCGTTGGCGAAGGGATGCTGTTATAAGAGTTAGTAGTGTATAATCTGTGCGAGTTGGAGTAATCCAACTAGCAATTGACTAGGTTCAAATTATCAGTAAACCGGCATAAAAATTTCTCAAATATTATTGAAATGTAGTAAAAAAACAGTCAGGTTATTTTCTTGGCGAATTGATGCAGTCCGATATGAAATATCAGAGATAGGAAAAAAATGATGTGGAGTTATACCCATTCTTAACTTTTGTAACGTCTTGTTTAACCTTAAAGTTAATAATTTTGGTTTTATGTAATCGTTTTTTTTTTGTATTTTAGACTTTTTATTTTGTTTTTTAAAACATAAAAAGTGGCCGAAATCAAGGCGGATTTTGTTTTTTTGTTATTTTTAGGTTAAAATTATTAAAAAACTCAATAGAAAGGAATAAAATTTTTACCAGGCTTTCTTTAATGTTGGCTGGCTGTAACAAAAGCCATTTTATGTTGAAACATTTTTCATGCCAAAAAAATTCAACAAAAACCACGTGTTAAAAAAACTTGTATTTTTTAAGGTTTTGACATAATTATTTAAAATCTTGATAATAACTATAAAAGTTTGCAAACGGGATAAATTAAGTTGTATGTACCAAGAACAATACTTAAGAATAAATTAGCAATCTTTAAAAAACTTTATTGTTCGTTATAGCAATAGTTAGCCAGTTTTTTAAGGTGGTTGAAGTTAATGGCACGCGCCTTAATTTTGGCCACTATAAAAACAAAGTGTAAACCTCCACTGAATTTTAAGTGTAACAAAAATGTTTAAATTTTACACTGGAATAACGAAAATAGTTGTCGTTTGATTTTTAGACCAAATCTTGGCTCGATTAAAAGAGCCAAAAAAATAAGTGTTTACCTATCCAAAAAAATAAAAAAAGTGGCCGAAATTAAGTCAGCTTAGTTTATGTGATTTGAATCGTTTGAAACGCAGTAATCTTCTTTGAAACTAAAAACACAACTTAATTATTTATTATATTGTCATATTATTTTGAATATATTCATGCAGAAATCAAAAAAGCAACATAAAGAATTTAATGCAAACAATAGCATATCTTATTTATTTTCATTTTATTTATTTATATCCATGAATCAACTTTCTGATAAAAAATATCAAAAAAAACGTCCCAAATTTTTTTATAATGTTCAAATTTAATTTAAACTTAAGTAAACAGAAGTTTTGGTGCTAAAGCTAAAAAAACAATATGTTTTTAATGTGTTTTTACTATAAGTTATGTTTTTATGCTGTTTGAATGTTTATGAGCTCCGGGGAACATTACTAATAATGACACGATTCTACGTATTAACGTAATATAATTTATCGACAAAAATTTATAATAACTTAATTCCGGTGATTTTTAAGGCAATACTTTAAATTATCACCAGTGAAAATTAAATTTTTCACGTCCGTAAATACAAAAATAAACTTTTTATGTCCACATATGGAAGTTCATGATTTGTGATTCAGCTTTTAATCAAATAAAAAATCACGCTAAGCTTTTTTTTAGTTTATAAGCGAACAATTTGTTGCGAAAACCACGGAATTATTGCAATAACTTCACTTTTACATGAAAGTTTTTAAGCTTTCTTTTTAAAATCTCGAAACAGCTAGTTTCTGCAATTTTCATGATGAATTTTAGTATCAACATAAACATACTACGATGCGAACTATTTGATTACTATAAAAAATTTGAAAACTAAGTTAAAAATTTTAAATGATTTAACCCTTATTAAATATAAATACAAGGAATTCTTATATAGAAAATAACACAAAAATGTATATAATTAAAAAATGTCTTTCTTTTCATCAGCCAGCTTGTTTGTTAAATGAACAACTGAAATAATTATCTCTGCAAAAACTAGAAATTTCTCAGCATATAGGACAAAACAATTGTTTGACATAAAAATCATAATAAGTATTATAAAATTACAATAATTTAGTTTTTCCGGCATTTATAAAAAGTTTACTTTAGATTATGAAAACAAAACCAAAAGATACAGAGTTTATTGTCGCAAAATCATTAAATAGGACGTTTTGACAAAAAACTGATTGTCAAAACAGGACAGCCACATTTGGGCCTCCCAGTTTGAGTCCTGCCACATTTGAGTCCTGGGTGCTGTTTTATAAAAGTTACGAACATGCTGTTTTTTTGTAAAGGTCACTCTTCTTTTTTGTAAAAAACTTACAAAAAAATGAAAATGCAATAGACTTTTGTAAAAACTTATGAAAAACCGATAAAAACATTGCATAAAGGAAGATTTTAATTAAGGAGTACTAATTTTCTAATTCGACTAAGGGCTGGTTCATACTTATGACAAAACGTCTTTTGGACAAAGTCCAAAGGACAATTTTATAAAAGCCAAAACAGCCTTTGGACAAGCCGAAACGTCCTTTGGATTTTTTCCTTTAGACGAAGTATGAACGCTACTTAGAATTTGTCCTTTGGACAAAGTCCAAAGGACAAAATCCAAAGGGAAAAGTTCAAAGGACAAAAGTATGAATACGTTGTCCTTTAGACTTTTCCCTTTGGACTTTTCCCTTTGGACTTCTCCTTTTGGATTTTGTCCAAAGGACAAAAGTCCTTTGGACTTTGTCCAAAGGACGTTTTGTCATAATTATGAACCAGCCCTTAAACAATCAAATATAAAATTGGTCACACTCGTCACATTAATTTTTAGGCTGATTTTGACTTATGACTTACCAATGCGTTTTTTACGTTTCATTAGTAGCTAAGTTTTTCATATAAAAGCTAAAAAAACGGTTACAAAAAGTAAAAATGACTATAATATTTCTGTGGGTAACAGTTTCATTAGAATTAAATAAAAAGTATTATTTTTAATAATAATAAAATATATATCAATTTAGAAAAATACTGGAAACAACTTTTACTGTCTAAATTTTTAATTTACAGTTGGTGTAGTTTTGTGACCCTTATTGCATAACCCTTGTTTTGTCTGTCTCAGCACCATTAAAACCAACAAAATATTCTCGATAATTAGCACTTAGCTGCTATATATGTTATTATTGATAGCTTTTTCTTTTGCGTTGATTATAAAAAAATTATAATTTCTATTATTGTTTTAGCTTTATAATAAAAATTTACATCCAAGAATTTATTTAGACAAATTTTCTTTCACGCTATTCAGCTACAAACAGTGATATTGTTGAAAATTAGACGGCAGTCATTTAATTTTTTTATCTGTTAAACATTCATCGAGATATTTAAAAACGATCAGTGGTGTGTTTTAAAAGTCACGCCATTAAAGTTGGAAAATAATTACTTGAGTTCAACCACATTTAGAACTAACTTTCAAAAGAAAACTTGTAGTTAAGCCTATTAAAAATTTAATTTATTAGTCTAAGAAATTGGAAGATATAAACAAAATAACAGCAGTAATGAAAAAAATAATAACATAATGATAGTGATCCCAATAGACTGCACACCTTTAAAAAAAACTCTCGTATTAACTGCAAGTCCCAAATTTTAGCATTCACGCTTTATTTTTTTTCAAAAATAAAATTTAAACAACCAAAAATAAAAAAAGGCAACAACCAAACATTTTTATTTAAACTCCATGTGAGAGTAAAGCTATAATTTTGACGAATCTTTTGGTCATATATAAACCAATTTTTAAAGTTTAGTAGTTTGAAAGTTAATTTTTTAAGTATTTATACTAAGTAATTAAGTAAGTAATTAATTAATTAATTAATTAATTAATTAAGTAAGTATTTTGCAACTCGCATTAATAACTGGTACAAAACAAAAAAGTTATATAGCTGAACAAACAAAAGGTTAGCGCATAAACTTTTACCCCTAAATTCAATAAATTTTTTATCGAAACGCAAAGAGTTTAAGAAAACTTTTCCTAATGTGCAAAGATTGTTTATGAAAATTATAATAACAAAATGAGCATGTTTTCAGCTTAATGTCGATATTTTAATTATAAATGTTAGCAAAACATCAGAATATTAATATATTAGTAAAAACAAAAAAAACACAATATTTATTTGTCGTGTTTTTATGCTTCATACTTGGAAAACCGAAAATTCGTACGCAGACGTGCCTGACATTTTAAGGCGCACTAAATTTATTTTACTTTAGCTATATTCTCAGAAAATCTTTATCTAAAATATAAAAAAACCCGAATTTACAATTTAAAATTATTTGTTTTGCCTGACGATCATTCATTCACACACTCATAATAAATAATTTATACGCTGTGTAAACTAAAATCCTATCAGTTAGCGTCAATTTAAAAATAAAGTTTTTTGGCGAAGCACCTTGAAAACTTTATTTTGAAATAACTTTTCATGTTCCAAACGGCCTTAAATTCTTTATAATACTTTAAATCCGCAAATTTTATTTAAGTTCTGTTTGTAAATATACAAATGTTGATTTTAAAGAATCGCCAAGCAGTCCATGAATTATTTGGAATTGCTAAAACTTTACTAAAACTGAAAAAATCCTCTAAAAGTTGTAAACTAAGTATAATTTTGGTCTAAATTTATATTAATTATTTTTTAATTTTACTTATTTGTTTAAAAATAACTGAAAACCATTCCTGTTTACTGCATCGTTTTTATAATATTGTTGTAAACAAAAAAAATTAAAAACATAAAATGAGATTATACAAAAGGAAATTGCAAATCGACTAATCTTTTTAAGAAAAAGCTAAAAAGGTCATAATTTCAAATTAATATCTGTTGACGGATTTTATACAAAAATCTTTGCTTGTAAGATTTGACGTCTCCAGACAGCCTTTGACTTTAGTTTTCTGCTTTTTAATTTTTGCGAAAAAAGTTCATCACCAAACGCAGGGTATGTGTGTCGGTAGCCAATTGTTTTTTTTAATTTTAATTTTTAGTATAATTATAATAACTTGATAAATTTATAGAGTGCTAATATTTAATTACACGATTATTATAATAATGTGAAACAATCAAAACAATTAAATGTTAAATGTTTTAAATTTTAATAATTTTTTTGTCGCCTGTTTTGCTGTTCATCGTACCAATTGAGCGTGACCTATTAAGGCTGGTTCATACTTATGTAAAAACGTCCTTTGGACCAAGTCCAAAGGACGTTTTTACATACGTTTATATGCTGTGTTTGTCCTTTGGAATTTGTCCAAAGGACGTTTTTACATAAGTATGAACCAGCCTTTAATGGAGGCGATATAAAACAGGCGATTTTTCGAGACGGATATAAAATTCCCCGCACAGCGATTTGAACTGTTTTACTTGAATTCCAGGCCTGTTGTTTTCAGTCCGGCGCCAGTCCACTACATCATACGGACATTTTGGTATTTACCTTCCAAAGTCTCTCATACTCGCCAGTAGTTGTGAGTAATGACTCATGACTTCAGAAAGGGACACTTCATTTCACTTCACACGGGTTACAAAACAGCCAGAAGGTTAAAAACCGGTTTTAAAAAAACGGCCAACCGATTTGTTTAAAAAAAGTTGGACATATAATTTTATTTTAAAATTACGATTAAATAGCTGAAACGCCAAGCTGAAAGTGCGTCTAGATTTTTAATAAACATTATGTTCTTAATATTATTTTGACATTTTTTCAATTTGCAAACGAAATCAATTTTTTTTTAATTAAAAGAAACAAATAAAACAAATTTAAAAAAAAAACTTATAAATATGTTTTTTAAGACAGATAAAACGTCTTTGCGCCTTGTTACTAGTTAAAGCAACCGGGTTTTATGTCTTTGTTTGACGGCTTAATGAACTGGCCCTTTATGTCCATAGTTTTCCCTTTTCATTTTTGGTTAATAACATACATGCACAAATTCTTATTGATACTCTACGGTATGATTTAATTATCGTGTTTTTCCCTAATTACAAAATAAATTGATGTTTAATTTTAACAATATTTAATATTTTATTTTATTTATTTAAATTTTAAGTTTAAACAAACACTATAACAAAAATACTAAACTCAACGGCACTGTAGAAGCAACAGAGCGGTCGCGACAGCCGCCGCACGGAATAGTTATAAAAAAATTAAAAAAAAAACAATAATGGAAATGCCCATTGTATTTTAAATTAATTTTATTATGCGGCCTGAAGTTGATAAAAATACAGGTAGAGTGACATTAACTGTTTCGAATTTCATTTTGATATAAACGTAACGAACTGAGCTAGTTCATTTTGTAATTCACAAAAGAAGGGCCAAAGTCTTATACATCAAATAATTATTCTATATTAAGATATTAATATGAAAACATAGGTAAAAAACATATATTATGACAGAAAGTAATTTTTCAAGCTTTTTTAATGTATTTCTGCACAATAAATTACGTTTTCAGATATAAATTGGTATATTTTTATTTTTATTTTTTTATTTTAACCATTTCAAGTATTGGGAAATGGATTTGAAATGAACTGCTAGTATTAATCCAACAACCTTCAGTGTTTAAGTAATGTCGCTTCCTGGTGGTATTTGAGTTTAACTAATTAATTATCAAAATTAATCGTGACACTTTGTACTAATATTTATGTATTTATTTCAAAACCTTTTGACACAATCATTTTAAAGTATTATCAAAAATTTAAAAGTTGTTTGGAATATTTTATTCAATCCCAAAAATATAATTATTAACGACGTTTTTAAAAAAAAGTCTCGATTTTAATTGGCAGTTACAACAATGTTTGTGGGCTTAGAACCGGTACAACAAACATCAAAAATAATTTGAATTTGATACAAACACTTTTCAGTAAAGATATAGTTCATTTTTTTAAAAACTAACATTTAATTGTCATTTATTTGAAAAAAAAAACATTAAAATTTTGAGTTTTGTTTATTTTATAGTATTTGGAATTTTAGTCTTTTCAATTTTATCATGGATCGTTTTCATCAAAACGATTTGTGAGCTGTATTTCAAAGCATTTAATCAGCAAGTTTTATTTATTCAGTAATGAGTTTCTATTAATTTAAACTTCATCCTTATTAATAGACACGGCGGTAATTGTCGTGATGGGACGAATTTCGCGACAATTTAACCAAATAGTGCTGAAACTGACTAATGCTGAATTGCTTTGATGCTCAGATGGGACGTTTATGACGTCACAGACCTAAGTATTTAAGTTTCCGGTTAAGGACGGCTCTTGAACCTGCTTCCAGAAAACTGGAGGCAGGTAGAAGGCAGGTGAAACTGCCTCGGAGACAGCATGGAGGCAGCGGTGAGGCAGGCAGGAGGCAGGGTGGAAGTAGGTAAAACTGCATGAGAGGCAGGTAGGAGGCAGTAAAAAACCGTTTTTCCCAATTCAGGTTCCCCGTCCTTACCGGGGTGTTCGCTCTTAAATCTTCCAGAATGTTCTATAGATTGGCGCCATAATATTTATAGTATGAGTCATAATTATAATTATAATCTATAGTATGAGTCATTATGTATAAAAGAATATAAACCTGTTTTAAACAAGACTATTTCTAGTGTTCGATTGCTCTGTTTTTAACATAGTTTTTTTGCATTTTTTTCAATATTTTTATGTTTTAATATTGTATATGTTTTGTATTCTTTGTGGTAGTTTTATCTGATTTTTCTTCATTTTATCTATTATTATTGTATATTCTACTTATAAAAAATCTCAAAATTTAGTGTTTTAGAATTTTTACTGTACGGAAGATGACAAATGCATTTGTCGTAAGCTTTACAATATCATTTCCGGAATAAAAATAAAGGTGTGGAAAGGTGTGGATTTCATACAGTTTTACTGGTATTTTTACGGGTCGTTTTTTAAAAATGTATATATCTGTAACTCTTGTTTTATTTTGTTAGGTATAAATTAATCAGACCCGTGTTTTATAATACATTATTAACCATGATGTTGTATTGTTTTTTTTATATTAAAATTATTTCAGAAAAATAAAATCGTTTCAGTAATATAGAAAAGCATAAATAATCATAAGTTTATGTGAAGATCAATCAACGTTCATATAAAACAAATTTAATTTGAAGATGTAATATAAATTCAAACACGTGATATATTTTTATAATAAACTATTTTTATTTCAACAGAAGATCGTCAAAAATATTTATGCAAGAACCCAATTCCAAGAAAATACTTGATTTTCTTAAAATTGATTATAGAAAGTGTTAATTATATATAACTATGTAGTTCTTTGCAATTAGATATTCTGAATACAAAAAAACGTCATAAATAATTTCCGAAAAACAAACATTAATTTCTTTTCTTCATTTTCTTCTGAAAATAGCTAACAAATGATTACCTTCCAGAAAAGTTTTTATATTTCTTATTTTTTGTTTTTATATTTAAAAAAGTTTAGTTTTAAAAAAAATCTATCTAAACTAACCTTTTTCTATTATTTTAATTTAATTTTTAATTTAATTTTCTATATATATATATATATATAGAAAATTAAATTAAAAAATAGAAAAAGGTTAGTTTACATAGATTAATCTTCAAAGATATATATATATATATATATATATATATATATATCTATATATATATATATATATATATATATATATATATATATATATATATATATTTCTATATATATATATATATAAAAAAAAAACTTAAAGATATATATATATATTTATATATAATATACCAAAGATATATATATATAAATATCTTTGAAGTTATAAAAATATTATAAAATTTTACAAAATTAAAATTTCAAAAAACTGGAAATGTACAAGTCAAATATAAACCAACTATGTTTTATCATTTTTAAAACTCAAAGCAAAATCCAATATTTCGACTGTTTGGGGGTTTTTTTGGTTGAAAAAGCTTTGTTGTTGTTTTTGAGTGAATATTTTTTCAACAGACAAATTTTAAAAATTTAAACTCTTTAATTTATTTCTTACGGGAAACCCATTGTTTCAGCTTCAGTTGCCAAAAACACAGAAATAGACACAGAACTAACGGACAAAAAAAACAAAGCAGTTCTATCATGAATAGAAGTTGATTCATAAAATGGGAATAATCTTACAACAGTGTCTCTTTGAAATCGTAAAATCTTGATTTTTAAACAAATTCGTCATTTAGGAAGTCAGTTTACCATAGTTTGTTTATATTTCCTACTAACGGCTTCAATCTTCCCTATTTGACTACTTTTTTATTACTTTAATCAAGAAAGTTATAAAGGATTTTTTCTTTTATGTTGTTTTTACGTTTAGTGAATAGTTACGTTAATCGGTAAATAGGCCACGCCAAGTCCACAAAATTTCGATTTTGTTTTCAATCCAATTTCACTTGCGAATTGCGCTATCGTAAAGCTGGCTTTTTTTACTATAAATCCATACATTTATCAGGAATTCTGGCCCTGATCGCCGAGTAGTTAGTTCCGATTTGTATTTTGGTTCGGTTAGCTTGCATATATTTGTTTGTTTAAAAACCAATATTTTTCCCGCGAATTTTAAACCAGATCGCCGAGAAATTGATTAGTGCCGATTTGTATTTTGGTTCGGTTGAGCGCCTGCTCTGTCCCGTCCGGGCGGGACGGCGGTCGCTCATTCTGTTTTTCTCGCTCCTTTTTTCCTGTTTCCGAAGTCTGTGTTTCGTCATTCGCTTCTGGCGATTCTCGAGGGGTCCGATCCGCGGAAGATTGGCATTCTTCCGGACTCCATTTTCCCGGCCCTTTTTGACCGCGCGCCTGAGCGGTCGCCACTGTCGGCCGGTTTTTAGCTCCCGTTCTTAGGGCGTCAAAAGCGGGCGCGGATTGATAGGTATGAACTTCGGCCACCCGTAGTTTTGCCGCCTGTAACAACGGGGAGCGTCGGAGCTCGGTGGTTCCGGCGATATTTGTCCGTTTCAAGCGAATGGAGGGTGTAGACTCGTTGCTGGATTTCTGGCTGAAATTAATTTTTGCTTTACTGGGTAATACAGACAGAAATCGTGAAGACAAAAGTGTTTCATAAAAACGAAAGTCAGAGTATGTCGTTTGGTTTATAAAAAATAAATAAAATAAACTTTATAATGCACATTTTTATTATCTTTCCGCCCTCATATTTGTGTTAAAATATTATTTCAATTTAACCATAAATTTCCTGATAAAAACATTAACTACTTTTAAATTTAAACAAACACTTGAAGTCAATTTCACCGCGGGCTTTAAAACCAAAGTTTTAGTTATAGTGTAGAAGAACTACTTTAAAAAAGTGGCAAAAAACAAGTTATGTTCACGACCACTTTTCCTTTGACAATCGTGAAAGTGCCACTTTTTAATGATTTAAATCAAAAGTTTGTATGTCTAAATAACCGCATGAAGAAAGTTTTAGTTTTTAAAGAGCTCCGCGGCACTTCCGTGTCACTTGCAATATAACTTCAGGTAAAAACGAATTGAATTCTAAAAAACTCAATAAAATTGTAAAGCATTCAACTACATTTTGTAGTATAACTTTTATAGTTTAACTTACTACGACGCCGAGCTGCTTTTGGCTCGCCATGTAAAAGCCGCTTTTTCCACCCTTTCCTGTTTTCGCATTTTCCTTATTCTACGGCGTCCGAAAATAAATTCAACCAAAACCAACGCATATCCAAGTACTGCGCCACCTCCGACGAGGAAAAACACATCTGAAACTTTAAAAATTTCAAAAAAAAATTTAACGTCAAAAACTGCTAAAATTCAAAATGTAGGAATTAAATCTTACTAAAAAACCTAATTGCTGTCTACGACTTTTTTAATATGAAAACATATATGTGTTATAAGTTTATTCTAATTTTTGTCACAAGCTTTATAATTAAAAAAGAAAATGGGTAGGCTTTAAGTTGACTGTTGATTTAGTATTTTACAAAAAAAGAACCTTACCTCTCATATTAGTAAGTCCCAATCTTGTAGGCTGCCTCCTTGATTTTTCCTCACACGAGTTGTCAAAAAAAGAAGCGATCCAGCGATTTTCTAATTTTTCCATTTCACCAGCTAAAAAGTACTTTGAATTTATTTAACTCTAGAATACCGTCAAGTATAACCTGATTTTTTTTGTTTTGTAATGAAATGATTTTTTATCAAACAGCTTAATGTCCCTTATCGGAATTTTTTTTTAAAATAAATAATAAACATATACTAAATAGTGCTCACTTGTGCCAACTTTAAAATCGTGCGAGTGAATATCTAAAAAACTAAAATAAATTGCATTAACCCGTTCTTGTAATCGCCTTTTTATCATTATTACGGTAAAACCTTCGTCCCACCACATTAAAACATTCGCCCCACGGTGGTGGTATCAAAAATATATAATACTATATATTATATTAAGGAAAAATATGACACTCAGTCTCAAAAGCGAAACGATTTGGTGCCATTTTTTGAGCACTGCCATTAACTGTTGTGCGCATAAAATGGCAAAACAACTGTTCTTATTGAGGCATGTGTCGTGTAAATAGGCACTGCTAAAAATGTAGCAGTGTTTTTGCGCATATCCTGCATGCTAACTCGAGCGCACTGCTTTTTGAAGTACACTGCACTTTTTTGGCAATCTTGTGCGCATATATGCGCATATACTGCACATAAAATAGCACAACCGCGGGAAACAAAAAAAATAAACCCACTAAAAACCACTAAATAGTTTGCACACTGTACACAAAATACAAACTTTTTGTATAGACATACAAAATAAAATCCAATGCAATACATAAATAAACCTTTTTGTGTATTGCATTGGATTTTATTTTTGTATGTCTATACTAAAAGTTTGTATTTTGTGTACAGTGTGCAAACTAAGTAGTAGTTTTTAGTGGGTTTATTTTTTTTGTTTCCCGCGGTTGTGCTATTTTATGTGCAGATTGCCAAAAAAGTGCAGTATACTTCAAAATGCAGTGCGTTCGAGTTAGCATGCTAGGATATGAGCAAAAACACTGCTACATTTTTAGCAGTGCCTATTTACACGACACATGCCTCAATAAGAACAGTTGTTTTGCCATTTTATGCGCACAACAGTTAATGGCAGTGCTCAAAAAATGGCACCAAATCGTTTCGCTTCTGAGACTGAGTGTCATATTTTTCCTTAATATAATATATAGTATTATATATTTTTGGTGGTATCTCCTTGTGACCATGGTGGTGTGTAAATTTCACCGCTTTTAACTCTATGTATGCCATGCCACTCTAGGTGGTCATGTCACTTTTTGTTTGCCTATTTATGGTATATATTTTTTGTTAACATTAAATAAAAAAAATTTTAAGTACTTTCACTCATATTGAGAATCCGTTGCGTCAAAATTCTGGTCCTAAGCCACTTTTCATATTGACCTATTTTTGATACATATTTTGGTAAAATTAAGTTTAAAAAATTAATGTACTTTCACTCATATTCAAAATCCGTTGGGTCAAAATTCTTGTCCAAATGGAACCTTTTTGCAAAGCCACTGCGTACGAGGAACGTCCAAAAATTTGACCGGAAGTCGTTAAATCGCAGTCCCTTTCAGCTTCGTATTCCAGTCTAGTTGCATCCCAAATAAAAGCATGGAGTTTTCTGTTTGAACAAAGAAAACTTTTATGGTTTAATTAAAACTTTCATAAACTCAAATCTTCATCGTCCCTAATAATTACTAACATATCAAAGTAAAAGATATTTTCTCGTAATACATATAAATTAATAAGCAGTTTTATTTGTAAATTGGCCACCCATAATACTCAGCTTAATTAGATTTTAAAAGGATCTATATTTTGGGCCAGCCATGCATTTTGTGCCTGCATGAAATACCTATAAAGTAATTTCTGCCCATGTATATACATCATCACATATTTTCAATTTTGGTCTCATAAAACTATAAAGAATTTCGTAGAATAATAAAACAATCGCCTAATCGCCTGGGCCAGATCGTTTACATCCCAGAATTTTAAAGCAATGTGCACCTTATTTAACGAGTTCATTAACAAAATTAATAAATCGTTCAGTGGTTAAGGGTACTTTCCCTAAAACGTGTAAAGAAACCATAATTACTCCAGTACCAAAAAAATCTAACTTCCAACGATTTTCGTCCAATGTCAATAACCAGCATTGTGTCCAAATTGGGTGAGGTACATATAATAGAAGTTTTAAAAACCTTTTTAGATCCAGTACTGTCAAATAATTAGTTTGGTTTTAGGGAATTTCGTAGTACGGTTCATGCTTTGCTACTTTTTGAATGTGTTTGACGGGTTTGAATGGTGTCGATTAAATGGGACTTCAACTAAAGTAGCTGCTGTAATTTTTGATATACATGTAAGTAAAGCTTTCGACTCTGTTCCGCATCAAAACCTTTTAAAATGTCTCTAAGACGAGTTTGGTATTAGTAATTGCTTGTTAAATTATGTAAAATGTTATCTTTCAGGGAGATCATTCAAAGTCAAGGTGAATAGTGTATTATCAAGAGAAAGGCCTGTCTCAAGTGGAGTGCCTCAAGGATCAAAGCTTGGCCTTCTCCTATATATTGTTTATTGTATTTTTTAGGTTCAATCACATTGTCAGCTAAATCAAGGATTTTAATGTATGCGGACGACGTGTGTCTGATCAAAACTATTGTGTCAGTTGCGGATGAAATTATTCTCATTGATAATATAAAACTAAAATGAGTTTTTTCTACAAAGTTCATATATATGAGTTTTTTTTCACAAAGGTTTTTAACTGTTAGTACAAACAAAACTAAATAAATTCTACTTTCTTTGTCTAACAATCAGGTCAATCTGTCCACAATTTTGAAATTGGGCGAAAATATTATTGAAAAAGTTAAACAATATAAATATCTGGGCTTAAATGTTGATGAAAAATTTTCATGAAGTCAACATACTCAGATAGAGAGTGCCTCCTTAAGAAAAGCCGCGGGTGCACTTTCAAAACTTTTAGGTAAAAATGTGAGCTTAAACACTTTTAAAAAAATATTTTTAGCACAATATTTTCTTCTTTAACATATGGTTTAGCGGTGTATTATCCTTGTTTGCAAAAGGATCGATTTAAGCTGGAGAAATGCCTACAATTCTGTCTACGAATGCTGTATAAAGATTATTCTTATTCATATCAAGAACTTAAAGATTATGATGGTTTAATTCCTGTAGGTGTGATGGTTTGGTTTTGTTATTCACGCTTGTGGTGAGTCTGGAATCATTTCACGGGTGTGGTTGGCATGGTTTTGACTGAACTGTCTCACTTTTGGGTATATTATTGCAGCCAGGTTGTGGGTTTCAGTTGTCAAATGCCTTTATTTTATTTTTTTGGTTTTGTTTATGTAAAAGGTACATGAAATTTCAAGCGCAGTTTTAACTAGCTTATGTATGTTTCCTGTTATTTTTTAACGAAATAAAATTCAATTAAAAAAAATCAAAAAACATTTCATGGGCTATAATTTATTTCAAATTACAGAAAATTTACAGTAGCAAATACATAAATGATTTACAACTTTAAAAATGCACTTCAATGTTTCTATAGCTTATGTATGTCCCTAGCAAAACCAAAATACAATAGAACAAAATAAAAAACTCTTAAAAATTTGTAACTATAAATATACCCTGATTTTACGGCTTGAATTGCGTCAGCGGCCTGATCAAAGTTTTGCGGTTCCATTTTTCTGAATAAGGTAGAGAGTTCGATTTTGTTTTTAAAATATTGATAAGCTGAGCTGGCTTTTACGGTTGCAAATGTAAAATTTCCTCCGGGATTTCTGAGCTAAAAGTTATGAGGGGTTCAGGTTACAAAAAAACTAATAAAATCTAAGTGTTGTTTTAAGAAAAACTATAATTCTTCAAATTGATTTAGTATTAAAGATAATAATTAATCAATTCCAAGAATTTTAAAAGTATGTGAATTAAGAAAAAATTTTTTCCAAGAATTGTTTACTAATAAAGTGAAAAACATAGTCATTCAGTCTGAAATTAAGGGCGTACCATTCTCCGTTAAAAAGAAAGAAAGAATAAATGCACAAGCCAAAAATATATTAAAAAAAAACAAACAAAATAGCAGGGGTGATGTAATGTTACCAATAATAATTAAATTCTTCACGTCTTCCCTTGCACGGGATATTTTGTCCCAGCAAGACCGCGTTACTTCACCACCAACGAGTCGTTACTTAATTCTAATTAGCAAAAAATTTTGCCTGTTACCCGGGTGTCTGTAATGCCGGAAAGCGCTTTGGTTGGCTGGTCCAACACCAAAAATGCAGCCAAATTTGCAGTGTACGATGCGACCATGATCATGGAGAACCCGCACCAAACAACGCCTAGCACCCGAGCGCTGAAACTGCGAGGTGTTTCTACAATTCAATCAAAATGTTAATCAATCCTATGTATTTACTAAAGGTAAACCCAACGTGGATGCAACAAAATGAAAGATTTGAAGTAAAAAATTTAAAGTAAAAAATCATGAGAATCTGACGTCACTCATATCAGCCAATCAGAATTCAGAAAATGAAAGATTTGAAATAAGAAATTAACTTCAGATGGTAGTTTATAAATAACTCTTATGTTGTGACACAAAAAAATATTGTTTAATGAACACGTGAACACACTGTTGCAGCTAAGTTTGGTTTGTCTTTAGTAAATAAATTTTTTACAAACGAAATCCACGAGACATATGATTTATTAAGAGTAAGATTTATCTTCTTTAAATTATTTGCGCTCTTTTTTTTCTAGCAAGTAAAGTTTCTACTTTCTTCCCCTAAGGTACAAAATTCGCAACTGATGACTTGAATAATAACAGTGTTTCTGTAATAAAATAATTGCAAAAAAATTTTGAGACTACGTGTATGTCAAAATGTAGTAATGAAAAAGTTTATTTAACTTAACGGAGAAATGCGATACAGGCTTTTTACAGACACGAGCAGGGAACTTGGAGCCATTGGAAATTTTTGAGAACTTGGAGCCTTTAAGAAAAAAAATGGTGTGGGGTTATATTTAGGCTTCGGTTAGACTTAGGTAAACGTTTTAGCGATTTTCACTTTCGGCTCCAATTCCCAACTTAGGGCTTCAAGTTCCCCACATACGGCTCCAGGTTTCTTATTTTTGGCTCCAAGTTCCAGCTCCAAGTTCCCAAATCTCCATCGACCCTAAATCGAGAAATGCCAGTCTGATTATCTAATATGTTTTGGGATATCTTAAATGACAACAATAAAAAGCTTTCCTTTATTTCATTACAAAATTCAAAATATTAAGTTATAAAAATCTTATTTCATGACAAACAGTTTAAATTGTTACATGACAAAATTTAAAATATTAGACTAAAAAATTAAGAGTTTAAATGCGACTTGGGAATACAAAATTCTTATAATTTTAATTAACGACTCATACAGTTTGTGAAAAAAAAAATTTGGATTGAAAAACAATCAAAGGAAGATAGTTAAAGGAAAATAATAGTTAAATAATTATAGAAAGAATAATCTAACACAATGATTAATTTAAACGAATATTTTATTAAACTATATAATATATCGCATATACATATATCGTATAAATCTTTAAAAAAATCTAACATTTCGTTCTAATGACTTGCTTTTTTTAAAAGGTAGCTAGCTCAAAGTTTTCTAAATTTTACTTAGATTAAGCAATTTAAAATCTTACTTTCTCCAATTCCACTATCTAGCAAAACTCCCCAAACAAACCACATTGCACCACTGAAGCTCAAAGGTTCATCTTCATCATATGTTCCTAGAGTACAATAGCAATAACATAATCACTTTTATTTGGTTGAAATATTTTTATGATATTGTTTTTGAAACCTACCTTTTCAGCTTATTTTAAAATTAAAACAAAAAATCCGCGGAAAAAGCAAAATTTAAACCTTCCGCTTTGTATGTAAAAGCTCTAGTTCTAGCCTTTTTGTATAGACAACTCAAGAAACAAAAAAATATTGCTGTGAAATATACCAAGTTCTTGTTGTATGTGAATACAAAACAAAAAAACGAAGTTTTTGATTTTTTAATTTTATGTAAAAATAATAACTGAAATATGGAAATTGAAAGTACTAAGAAATGTGAAGTATATCCTTAATACATAATGCTCAAATATGTTTGGACTGAAAAAGATACGTTTGGATAATGCTGTATTGTACTATGTGTATTTTATAGTTTAGGTTTTTAGTATTTTATTTGCTAAAAACCAAACAAATATTCATGTTTGATTCAATGAAGATTAGTGTTAGATTGTGATTAGTGTGTATCAGTTATTTGCAAATTGTACTGTAATATTTTTATGTGATTACAACATTGTTTGTATTTTAGGTTTTACCTGATAAAGTGACAAGTTTTATGTCTCGAAACCTCGTTATATAAAGTTTTTTTTAAGGATTAATCATGTAAGATCAGATTACAAGATTAAAGTTTGTACCACACTATTTTTTTGGCCTCAAAAATTTACCTGGCATAATAAATGGTAATTTGGACTGTTAAAAATGTATTTACAGATTCGTTTCACAATAATTCCAATGAAATGACTAACTTTTTACAGATAGATTAAAACAAAAAAAATAATAAATTTTTTTTCGGTCTACCTGGATCTCTGAAATCGTCCCGACTTGCCTTTCTCCTGAACCCCATAACAGGATAGTACTGAGCAAATGGAGAAAGTCTGTCCAGAAGATAAAGTGAAATGCCGATAATAATAACGCTGGCACATAAACATATCCACAAAGATAGTTTGAAAGGTTGCATGAAAGACTCCATAGGATTTATTACTGGCTTCTTTAATATAGTGTTATATTAAAAAAATAATACAATATTAAATTACACATTAGTTGTATTGTCTGTTTGTCAGTATAGACGTTCTATGCTATCAAGATAATTTTTGTAGGTCTCGAAAGTAGTGATAGTCAAAGTTTTAAATTTAATTAAATTTATTGCAGTCTAACTTAAGCCAAGTCAAATTTAGTCGAAGTCTGAGCCAAAATTTTAAACTCTGTATCACAATATACAGCTTGCTTCAATTCTGCTAATGTTTTTTAAAGAAAGTTTAGGCTATATTTTTGATATAAGGCTCTAACCGTTTAAAATACTGTTAGATATAATCCACTTTTAAAATTTTAATACAAGTTAATTGTCTTCAGTCTACAGTTTTCTATGTTATATTGTACTTTCAAAAACAAAAATTTTATCACCTTTTTTTCCAAAATTTTGAGACCATCGTAAAGCCAGGGTTTAGTGAAATCAACATAGGCTTCTCGATTCGGAGTTATTGAAAAAGCCGCTACCGCTATATCTGCTTCTCCCATTTGAAGCTTGCCTGTTAAACCTATAATACATGTAAACTACTATTTTTTATTACAACAAAATACGATTTAACACATACAAACTATTTTCTTTTAAAACTAGAAAAAAAACTATAAATATGGAACCTAAAGGGCTATTAGATGTCTAATCATATTCCTACCATTACATATCATGTTCAGGAGCTCCGGCCAATTTAAACCCTAGGAAACTCCAAAACTACTTAAAACAGTAATTTTTAGATTAAAATTTTATTTTTATGTTAAAATTCATGTTAGAAATATTTTCAAAGAAAGTTGTTTTGAGTGCTTAAACTTTTTTTCTCGTTTTTAATAAGCGTTAAAAAAACTTTGATTGATAAAAATTGGCAAAATAATTAATGTTATTTCTCCAAAGTTCCGAAAAGCCCAGTTTCGTGAAATGTCACTAGTTTGGTTTTAAGAAACAAAAAATCCTAAGATTGTTTTTTGAGCCTAACCTTAAACGAAAATGATTTTGTATGGATTTAAATTTCTATGTTTAAGCCTTTAAGCCTGACCTTTAATTTGACCTTAAGGCAAACTAGATTTTATTTTAGAATTCAAATTTTAGAATTTAAAATTTTCGCGGTCGTCAATTTTTCATAATTTGTGCAACAGCTCCAATTTTACCCGTGACAGATTATTTTCTACCAAGAGTAAAAATGATATACATTTATAAAAACTAATCTGAGCATAGTTACATGTTCAGTGTAAACAATTCCAGGAAATTTTTATGATTATACCTTTTATTTTTTTGTAATTTGCATTTCACTTTGTTTTGAGAATTAATAATTAACTCAAAATTTAAAAAAAATCAATGCAAGCAAACCTGAGCAGTTGCCATTGCCGGAATCTGAAACGGTGCAGTTGCCATAGGTTTTTTCTATATGAAGCTCATAGTCAAATAGTTTTGAAACATTACTGCTAGAAAAATGTTCCAAAAGATCTATACAGTACCCGTTGCAACAGTAAATTTCACCTAAAAATACACGGAAATATAAAAAAGATGATTTTTCAGTAAGCTAGTTAAGACTGGTTTTTACTTCGTCCAAATTTTCCAAAGGGCAAAATCCGAAGAAAAAAAATTTTAAACATATTTTGTCTAAAGAACAAATACAAAATACTTTTGAACAAGCCAAAGTTAACCTTTGAACAAGCCGAAGTTGTCCTTTGAACTAGCCGAAGTTGTATTTTGGACAATCCAAAGTTGTCCTTTGAACAATCCAAAGATGTCCTTTGGACAATTTCAGAAGGCTGTCCTTAGGACGATGTACGAATGCTTTTTAAATACTGTCCCAAGGACAGTCCAAAGTGTCAAAAACTGCTCAAAATGAAAGTTGCAACATTTTAACTTTGTTTTGGCTGTCAAAAGGACAGTTTTGGATTGCCCAGAAAAACAACTATAGATTGAAAAAAAAAAAAATGTTCACTTTACGTTTTTAAAAATTGTCCTATAAGCAATTTGGACGAAGTATGAACACATTTTAAAATTCACTTCGGACTTTGTCGTTTGGACCTTTTCATTTGGATTTGTCCTTTGGATTGTTCTTTAAACTTTTTTTGACTGAACTGTCCTTTGGACATAGTAAAAACGAGGCTTCGAAAATTTTCTTAGGATTTTGTCTTTTTGACACTTTGGACGAATCAGGCTTTACAATTACGCCAGGAATTATGATCTAAATATCATATGCTTGAGGATTAAAAATAATTGAAAAAAAAAACCGCCAGAAACACCACCGATAATATAAGTAAAACAACTAATTAACCCTATAAACAGTCCTTAGTAAAAACCCCAAAGCCCGGTTCACATTGAGGTGGCAATGCCACCGGTGGGAATGCCACCGGTGGCATTGCCACCGCTAGGTTCACACTAGGGTGGCATTGCCACCGCTGGAGAGCATTTCGTTTGCGCGTAGAGCTAAGAAATTGTCGGTAACTTTTACTTTTTACTCTTTTTTTACTCTTTTCCACTACTTCCCAGCTGTTTGCCTGGTTAATTCTGTCCATGTATGCATTTTCTCGCTTTGTAATGAAATTCCGGACGGTTCCGAACTTGATTAACCTAAAGCCGCGTAATAAATTACATTAGAAACTGTGCAGCACAAAAATTTGCAAATTTTATTAATGCATTAAAATTGCAAATTCATATTTAAGCACTTTTCGATGCTATGTATGTACGTGTGTTTAAAATTCGCAAAAACTACTTAAAATTTTTTTCATAAAAGATCATTTGTTTTTGTTTGTTTTCCTAAACACTGTTTTGTTATAATATTTTTGCGGTTATGCAATTCACGCGTTTTCACGCGTTTTTCTATTTAAACCGCAACAGGTGGCATTGCCACCTCAGTGTCAACAGGTCATATGTTTAACGTTGGACAAAACAGCGGTGGCTATGCCACCTTGCGATGGCAATGCCACCAGTGGCATTGCCACCTCAGTGTGAACCGGGCTTAAATTCCAGCTGAAATGTAATAAAAGCAGATTTATAAAGTTTTAAATTGCTCACTTAAAACGAAACTGTAGTACCCCAGTACTTATGAAACTTAATCCTTTTATTTTACGAATTACTGTTGAACATAATGACCTTGTTTGAAACAAGGAATCCATAGGGTGCTACCGTCGACACATGCAGGATTTCGACGAGAAAACTTTTTATCCTGAGAAAGTAGTTGAAGAGGCAGTGTGTTACAATGATCTTTGGACGGAAATGGGCCTCTTACGTAAACAAAAGGAGGATCTTCTACAGTATAGGCCTGCAAGTAAATTGTGTAAAAACAAAAAAATCTCACACAATTTTTTAACAATGTTTATATTTATTTGTTTTAGAATAAATTATAACAATTTAGGATACAGCTTAAAGGTGCGGCGGGAGTCAAACTTTTTGTCTTCGATTTTGATAATTTTTTGTGAAAAAATTACCCATGTCCCCAATAGCCTACAAAAATTTTTTCAACAAAATATCTCCAGTAGTTTAGGAGTTATGACCCCCCGAAAATGGCGTTTTTCGACAATTCTGTATTTGAAAGATTTCTCAATAAATATACGGTTTTAAGCGACAAATTATATATTTTAAGAAAGCGGCTATTTTTTACTTTAATTTGATACCTTGATCGTTAGGATTGGTGCGGTATTTGTCAGGAAGTTGCGTTTTTTGTACAAAAAACCCTCGATTTATTTGCAAAGAATGCGAAGTGCGGGAAAGAAAGGTTGGGCAAACTTCACAAAACCACTGCCGTAGTTTGGTGTTTTTAATAAAGAAATTGTGGGGTTTTTCTGTACGGAAAACGCAATATTTCGACAAATGTTGCACCAATCTTAACAATCGAGGTATCAAATTATAGTAGAAAATAGCCGCTTTCTTTGAGTGCATAATTTGTAAAGTAAATCGTTATACCTATTGAGAAATTGGTCACGTACAGAATTGTCGAAAAATGCCATTTTTGGGGGTAATAACTTCTGAACCACTGGATATATTTTGTTGAAAAAATTTTTGTGGGCTATTAGGGGCAGGGGTAATGTTTTCACAAAAAATTAAAATTAAAATTGAAGACAAAAAGTTTGACTCTACACCGCACTTTTAAGCATTCAAAAATTCACCAGAATAAGATAACCCGTTAGTAACAATCGATTAATATTGTTTAAAATTTAAAATATAAATCTGGCCTTGGTCTTTACGGATTTTCAAATTTCCCAATTTGAAATACTACAGACAGAAATTGAAAATTCCTAATATTTCTGCAGTGCATTTTGTTCAAATATCTTACCAAAGGTCATTTTGTATATTATATATTTATTTACAAAAGTTGTGACTTTTTGTTACCAAATATATTACTAATAATGACGTCATAAATTAATAATGTAATTTAGATGTTTCAATTTATATTTTTGACATATCAAAGCCAGTTACACTGATTTAGAAAATTATCAAGGAACCAGCCTTAATTAAGAAATACCCGTTGCAAATTTAAAAAAATTGTTACCGATGAACTTATTGTTTTACAATTTTTAAGTTACTTTTTTAAAAAAAGAAAATATTACCTTTACAAAAGTAGGCAAAGCATATCCTCGGGGCATTTGGGTATTTCCCCCAGGCCAAATAATATTTTTCCAGTTAAGTTTTAAATTCATTGTAAAATCCTAAATCAAATTTTAAAGAAAAAAATTGCACATTAAAATTAGTTTCTTGGTGTATTTAAGCAATGTAAAGTTTAAACGATTAAGGGTGACTCCATTAGACTGTCGATTTTAACACAAAAACTTTAAAATAAATGGTCATTAGGTTATAAAGATATGTAAAACAATTTTAAATCTTTTACCAAATGGTGATTAAAGACTGGTTTATACTTAGCCAAAACGCCCTTTGAACAAAGCCAAGAACAAAAGTCAATAGGACATTTAAGGTACAAACACAGCTTTGGACTTTGTCCTTTGGATTTTCTCTTTTGGGCTGTCTTTTTGACAGGTCAATATTTCAAGTAGTATTCATACACCGTCCAAAGGACGCTTTGGACTGCCCAAAGTACGTTTTGGTTTTTCTAAAATTGTGCTTTGGACTTTGTCAAAAGGACGTTTAGGCTTAAGTTTGAACCAGCCTCAATTGGTTACAAGTAACGACGAGTCATGAGTCGGTCATCAGTCGAGAATGAGAATCAAGTCCCAAAATTTGTTTGTGGGTCTGTTTTTTAATGTGTTTATTTTCTTTTTAAATTTTTCTTCAAAAATATTTCTATAAGTGCACATCATTAAAGGCTTCCGAGTGCTTTTTATTAGGGCTCTATGTCTAAAGTGTGTGTCCTATTAAGGATTGGCTTCAGTTAAAACTCGCCTTAACTAGATCATGCCCATTTGGAGCCATAATTTGGGGTTGTGCCCAAAGTAGAGCCTTGATTGTGTTTGAGTACTATTTCTGTTTTGTTTTTATACTATACATATTTTGATGTAATGAATATAGCATAAGTTTTGAAAAAAATAAATTATTTAGAAAAAAAAAACTCAATTTATTTAAAAATAAAAAACTATTTTGTACTATAAAGGTGTAGAGTATAGACATATATGTACAGAGTGCGAACTTATTTTTAAGGTTAAAAAAATGCAACAACAATATTTTAAAGAATCTATTAATGCTTTTAAATTTTATCAAGTTAATAATTAAAAAATGGAAAAAACTCTATACTAAACGAACAAACCAATAAAGTGTTATAAAAATGTGCACATGATTCAAGTAAAACGCAGCAAAACCTCACAATCGAAGGAAAAAAAAAAACAAAATCAATTTGTTAAAAAAAACTTGGGCAGGTTTCAAGTTATCATGCGTATTACTTTTATGTTTTATGTAAAAAAGAAATTTCAAGGCAAACGGAAGCCGGAAATATGTTTTAAATTATTGTTTAACTACTGTTGGAACTATTTTTATAATTTTTTATAAAATTTGAAAAAAAATTAATTCACAAAGAATTCAGAAAATAAACTTTCTGTGACTTAGGGTAGTTGACTACTTAATTTCGGCCACTTTTTTTCATTTCTTTGCATAAGTTTTTTCTGGCTTTTCCAATTGACCCAAAATTTGGTCGACAAGTAATCAAACCAGTAGTTA
>JASAMX010019950.1:0-20147 GCA_030248175.1 Microlaimidae sp. YZB2_3 | reverse complement strand
AAAAAGGGATGTTTATCTGAAATATAGATAAACTAGAGGCTAAGAGGGTGTCGTCCAGCCTAGTCTTAAAATTTCAGGGGCCTCCCCTTAGAAAAACGCACGCCGCCCCCCCCCCCCCCCCCCCCACCCCACCTATCCCCCAGCCATACATGGGCACGGGGGGGGGTTAACCCCCTCCCCTTAGCTGAAATTATTAGTTTTTTTTAAACGTATAGACGTAAAAATAACTGTCATTAAACCACTGCGACTGTGCTGACCTTCAGTTAGACCCTAAGAATGACGCATGGTGGCATCTAGTTGATGTTTCGTTTTATGTATAGTAATGAGCCACTTTGGTATGGCTAGAATATTGTTGTTGCACGTTGGATACGTACGCGTGAAGATTTTCCTTCGCAAACCAATAATGATTAAATTCAGTTTTAGTACTGTGAAACCTTGTTTTTGATCAATTTCTTGGTTTTTAAAAATTTCGTTCTCGAGTTGCCTTTCTTTCAATAAGTTTTCCTGGGACGATGCACAGCTGTCCTGACGAAAATGAGATGTGGTTTCTAAATAATGATTTTTTTAGATACGATTACAAATTAGCCAGAGAGTATAACTGGACTGTTAAAAACAAAAATTCCAAAGGATACGAAGAAAATTACTTTTTGGTATTCAGAGGTGGAGAGGTAACAAAATATATCCATTTGTATTTTTCTATTTTAAAAGTAAGCAATTGTTCAAAAAGTTTTTCATGATAGGCATAATATTAGATTATGTAATATCTGGCTCTGAACACGAAAGTAAAGTGTCGTTTTAAAATTAATTCTGTTAGGTAATACTATGGTGGTCGACTTTTCGTTTTTTAAAGGGAAATACCTATAAGATATTCGTAGACTTTTACGTTAATATATTAATACTTAAAATTCCCTAAAATTTTGCTTCTTTTATATGCCGCAAAATATCTCTTTCATATATTCAGCAAATAATGTGGGTTACTTTATTATTAAAACTGAGTAACCTCTTAGACCTTTGGACATATTCATAAGATTGTAGCCGCCGAGGAAGTACATAAAAGTTTATTTCGTCGTTACTACGGCAAAATGAGCCACAATTCGTGTAAAATTTGTGAGCCTGCGACTCATTTTAAATTTAAAAACGGACCTCTGATGTGTGTGTTTTTATTGGTGGCTTTTTGGTGTGGTTTTTGGGTCTTTTTTGCTGAACCAATCCGCATTATGAAAGGCTATTATTTTGTATTATTTTTGTTATTATTTTAATGCATCGCGTAACAGCACTGTTTTTCAAGAGGAACACTCGGTCTACTGAATTTTCTGATCTGTTTTTACTTTATTCAATGTGTTATAAAATATAAATATTAAATTTAAAAGAATAAAAAAAATTATGAGGATAATACTCGTTTTTATTCATTGTTCAAATCAAAAGTACATGTACATACATGTTCTAAAATAAAACCACTGATTTACGCTATGAGCTAGTCGGTGATGTGCCGAAGATAGGCTATAGAGTAAAATCTTTTCTTTTTTGCTTTTGTGGCGAATATTAATACTTCCACAATAAGTTCTCATTTGCTGTTTCTTTGGCTACATGCGTTAAATCGCCTTTTTTTCAGTCAAAAAGTTTAAAAAATGAATTTCATTAAGTTTCGTCAGTCTGCAAGTAATTCGTCGTTAGTGCAACAAGGAATCATAATCACATAAAATCAGACCTGTGCACGGTCTGGAAATCCCCCCCCCCGTTTTATTGAAGAATTTGCCCCTCCCCCGTTTTATTCCCCCCGCCAAAAAATGAAAAAAGCACCCTAAAATTATGACGCCATTTTCGACCTATGTTGACGCCATCATCGCAATTTTTTTACAGTTTTTAGCCTATTTCAATGTATTTTAAGCCATTTCAGACCTATTTTTACCTTATTTTCGCTTTTTTTTGTCCATTTTTTCTCTTTTCCCCTCTTTTTTCTCTTTTTTTTTCTTTTTTTTTTTCTCTTTTTTTTTCTTTCCCCCCTGCTTGCTTCCCCCCGTTTTATTGCCCCCCTTGTTTCAAAAAAATTGACCCCCGTGCCCCCCCCCCCCCCCCGAGTTGGAATCGCTCCCCCCCCCCCGTTTAAACCTGGGGGGCAGTGCACAGGTCTGTAAAATTAAAAGGACTCTGACTGATAAACACGTCGTTTATTTGTGTTGTAAAATATAAAAAGAGTCACAGTTACCGATGTTTAACGACAAATTTCACTCATTTTGTCATGGTAAGAAGGATATAACAAATGATATTAGAAATGTTAAAAGGTGTATTACAACCAACTGGAGACTCGAGTTCGCGTCAACCGACGGAGAGCTATGGACATTCCTAGTTTCTCAGTTACTTACAATAATTTTGTAAATATTAATTTATATTAGTATTACAACTTCTTATATTACAAAATTAAAATAAAATATCACAAGTCGTTATTATAAATTAAAATAATATTGAAAAATGTTAAGGTTTGTTACAACGAGTTGGAAACCCGAGTTCGCCTCAGCAGAAGGAGAGCCAAAGACGGCGGTGCTGGCAAAGTGGCGAATTCCCGCCTCATCGTCACTCACCGCGAGGAAATCGAGGAAGAGAAGGAGTTGCAGGTGAGAGTTGGTTTTTTTCATGCTTCAAAAACATGAATAAACGTCAAATTTATTATAAAAAAGTTTGTCCTTGATTGTAGGATTTGGTTTGGAGTAGAGAAGATTTTACTGTCCATAGCGCATGGTTTTGGTTGTCCATGAAAGTTAAGCTTTCGATACTGGAACTTGCACCTGTGCACAGTCTGGAAATGCCCCTCCCCGCTTTATTGGAGGATTTGCCCCCCCTTTATTTCCTTCCCCCCCCCCAAAAAAAAGAAAAAGTACCCTAAAATTATGACGCCATATTGACCTATGATGACGCCACCATCGCAATTTTTTTGCAGTGTTAAGCCTATTTCAATGTATTTTAAGCCATTTTAGACCTATTTTTACCTTATTTCCATTTTTTTTGACCCTTTTTTTCCTCTTCTCTTCTGTTTTTTTTTCTCTTTTTTCTCCTTTCTTTCTCTTTTTTCTCTTTCTTACCTGCTTGCTCCCCGTTTTATTGCCCCACCCCGTTTCAAAAAAAGTTGCCCCCCGTGCCCCCCCCGTTTTGGAATTGCCCCCCTCCCCAAACTGAACTACTTTTAAGTTTGAGGAGTTTTTCAGAGCAGCAGTGGCGTGCTATGGAGGGGCGTTTCCCCCCCCAAAAAAAATACGGCGACGCCGGATTTTTTTGTAAGGGATTTTTTCCCTTACGTTTTTTGAATTTTGGGAGAGAAAAATTTTTTTCCTTTAATATTAATGCAGAAACTTTCCTGATGCCTTTCAAAAACATATATAGTCAAAAAACCAAATTTTTCCCGCTTCGCGGGTAGTTTAAATTTCCAATTTACCTTATTTTTTGATTTAAAATCGATTATGCCGTTAAATAGTTAAGGCGTACATGTTAAATACAACTACTATGAACACTATTAAACCTTTATTAACGTTTATCATCTGGAATTAAAATTTCTAGTTTAGGTTAGCGCCTTCAATTAAAAATTTTCTGCCCCGGACCCCCCTGACAATGGGCCCCCTTGACCCCGCTGGGGGCTCTCGCCCCCCCCCTCCCAGACCCACCCATTTCTTGAAAGTAATAAAATCCGTGGCACGCCACTGCTGACCAGAATACCCTCAAATTTTACGAGTTGGCAGTTTTGAGTTTTCATTTTGGAGGGTTATAAACCTCCACTCTTTTTGTCCACTTAAGCCTTTGGTCATCCCTTTGATAATGCCTTTTTTCGCTATTGAGATCGGCAAGTTGGAGTTTTTTTCGTTACCTCTCCGGTCAAACTGCAGGCAAGAGTGTTTGTTTTTACTTGGTGAAAACGTAGTAAATTTCTATTATAAAATGTATATTTTCTTCACAGGAAAATCGAATGCTGGAATTGGCTCCTGCTGTGGAAGCGGAAGAAGAAGAGGAAGAAGCGGCCCCGGTGGAAGAGCCGGAAGCGGACGCTCCCATTGAAAATAACGTGCAAGAAGCGAGTGAAAAAGCAGCGGAAGGTTCTCGAAAACGCGATAATAGTGGTGAGTTAAAGTGTTTGGCTTGTTTTTTGTGATTTTTTTTTCTTTCATGTAAGTTCTAGACGCTGGCTTAAGGATTGTTTGTAAACTTTGATTTTTTAATTGTGTTTACCTTTTATTCGTCTAATTTTTTTTTATGCTAAAAATTGCCGGTGATATTAGCTGCAGCAGAATTTTATTTCAGTGGTCCTGTGGGTGGGTCTATAACACTCTATCTATACTGTAGGATATGAGTTATGGAACAATAAGGAATAACGTTTAACATGGTGTCAGCTATAATCGGGATTTTTTTGGAGGTAACCCCAAACCCCCCCCTGCCCACGGATGGTTGTTAGTAGAAATTAGACCACAATCAGTTTAAAGTCAACTGACTTTGACTCAGTCCAGTATGTATTTTAGTATTCCCATTGTTATGAACTCTTGCTCAGTATATCAAGGTCCCTACAACAGAAAATTTTAAATGTAGTTAATAAATACCAGATTGTTTATTTGAAAATAACTTAGAAACATTTTAAAATGACACCAGCATTTGACACAGGAAAGTATTAATTTTTAGATGTGGTTAATGACAATTAAAATTCAACTAATATGACACACCTCGTTACCTCTTATATGATTTGTATACGTTTTAGATTCCTCCGATGACGACGAGAGATCCCCGGCTAAGAAAGCGAAAGGAAACGAGGATTCCGAATCCGACCCCGCCAGTCCGATCCCCTTGAAAGCCGCGGATAAAGACGAAAAAGACTCCAGCGCCCCCTCTTCCGATGATAGTGATAGCGACTGATGATACAAAAAGAAGTTGATAAGAAACTGATAAAGGATTTAAATGGAAAATCGACGGAGCGATTGATGGACTTACTCTCGGACTCGGTGATTAATTGTTTACTTCTAAGGAGAACTGGGAAGAAGTTGTTTACGTGACTTAGAGTGTTAAATAATTTTTAGTAATTGTTTAAATCCAGGGCGGATGGATTTACTTCATGTTTTTCAACAGTAATAATAAAAATTGTTATCGCGACGCATGACAAAGCTAAAAGTTAAAAAAAGTTAAAAAGTTAATTTATTTCGCATAAAGCAGGATTACACAAGGTCGATGTTACTCAGAACTGACTGCGCGACCAAATGCTACAACATGCAACACCATTAACATGATCACAAATACAATGTAGTCAAACTTTTCAGCCTCGAACCAAGGACTTTCGGTAAGCAAGACTTGCGTTCTACCTCTGCTCCATATAAGATTGTTATGGGGTGAGGAATTATAAATTACTCGCATTTAGAGGGGGTATAAAATTTGAGACTCTTATAATATCGTCTTCTTTTCTTGATTTATTTTTAACACATTGTTTTTTTAATTTTGAAAAGAAAATAGGCAAAAAAACAAGTTAATTTTAGCTCCAACTAACGGTGTTTTTATATTTTATTAATTAAACTTTTTATTAGTGCTAAAATATTTTTTTTGTTTTTTCGTTCTTTAAAATACAGTTATAAAGAGAGTTAGATAGAAATAACTTAATTTTTTAAAAAAAGTATTTTTTTATTTTTATAAAATTGGGTTCTTTTCAGAATAATGTTTGGTTTTTAACCCGGTTGCGCCTCACATGAATACATCATTATCGTGATTTTTAGTAATGATGTTCCTACCATAGGTGGGCAGCCTCCTGGGTTTGGGGGGTATACCTGACCCCCGAAATTTGGGGGGGGGGTGTGGCGGGTGTAACCCTGGGGGGCCTGGTCCAAAATTTTGGCTCTAGGGGGGGGTGGACCCCTCTGTCCCCCCAAAAACATCTATGGTTCTTACCCTCCAAAATCATGCTCTGAAACTCTGGCTATTTAAAGCGGCGGGAGCTCGGAGGCCCACCTTTGCACCTCTGACATGAGCTATTTTAATATTTTATTTTAAATTATTTGAGTTGAGTTTGTATTTCAGGACTAGTTTTATTTGTCTTTAATAGGATTTGAAACATAAAATTTTGACAAAATAATCCATGGCAATATTTTTTATTACCCATAAAATTAATTAAATAGTGAGGAGCTCCAATAGCTCCGGAGCTAGCAAAAAAATTACAAAATTAAATAATCAAATTATTTAAATTATTTCAGAATTACATAAAAGAAAAAAAACATAAAAAAATTGAAAAACTGGTTATAAAACACATTTTTTATAAAATGAAAAGACAACTAAAATTAATTAAATATTCCCCTGAAAAAAGGCTTCATAATAGACATAACATAACAAACATAACAAAAATTAACAAACCTAACATAACAAAAATTTGGTCGGCGGTCCCACCACGAAACAATGCTTATCTCAAATTAAATGCAATTGTGATGTTTTTGAAACTGGAAATACTACTAAAGTAATAAAATATCTATTTGACAAATTTTAGCGGCTTTTTGTATTAAATTTATGCATTAGAAAATATTTTTTCTTTTTCTGATTAACCTTAAAAATTTACATATGAAAAACCTTAGCTACTCAATAAATGGCTTTAAACAATGGTCAAATATTAACAAAAATACTTGAAACTGTTTTAATATTGTTGCTAAATCTCCGGTTTTTTTAAAAACATGAGTAAAGAATATTTTATTTCATAACGAATTCTGATTTCGCGGCGGGACCGCAGACCCAAAATTTTGTTATGCTAGGTAGGTCCATAGAATAAAATAAAATGTTAAATTTGTTGCAAAATATTTTGTGTTTTTTTTGTGTTTACTTGTTTTATTTTGCGATACGTTTTGTGTTGTATTTGTTTTGTTTCTTATGGTATTATCCTTTTAAAATAATAAAAAAAATTTAAAACAAGAAACTATTATTTTTGACAGTTATAGCTTTGCTTTTGCATTTTTTCTGTTTTTTGTAAACTGATTAGAGATGGGTGGAACTGCGGAACACCCGGAACACCGGAACCTGAATTGAGATTTTTCAAAAATTCGGAACCGGAACTGCCTAATAACCTGAGAAACCCCCTGAACACCGGAACCATAACCGGAATTGAGATTTTATGAAAAATTCGAAACCGGAACTGCCTAATAACCTGAGAAACCCCCTGAACACCGGAACCATAACCGGAATTGAGATTTTATGAAAAATTCGAAACCGGAACTGCCTAATAACCTGAGAAACCCCCTGAACACCGGAACCATAACCGGAATTGAGATTTTATGAAAAATTCGGAACCGGAACTGCCTAATAACCTGAGAAACCCCCTGAACACCGGAACCATAACCGGAATTGAGATTTTATGAAAAATTCGGAACCGGAACTGCCTAATAACCTGAGAAACCCCCTGAACACCGGAACCATAACCGGAATTGAGATTTTATGAAAAATTCGGAACCGGAATTGGGATTTTCCACAAATCCGGAACAGAAACCGGAATCAAAATTTCAAATTTTGCCCGGAACATCCGGAACCGGAACTGTCTATCACTAAAACTGATAATGGGGGAAATACTGGGTATTGAATACATAATGATTTGGCATGTAATTATTTATCACAATAAAATTCATTAACAATATATTATCAACTAAATATATATATATAATAGTGATGGGCGGAACTGCAGAACCACCGAAACCGGAATTGAGATTTCCCGAAAATCCGGAACAGGAATCGGAACCTAAGTTCCAAATTTTGCCCGGAACGTTCATAACCGGAACTGTATTAAACTGCGAAACCCTCGAAACACAAAATCCAGAATTTCCAAAAAACCTGGAACTTAAACCGGAACGGGAATTCCAAATTTCGCGCAGAACATCTGGAACCCGGAAGCTAAACGCCGTTCCATACCCGCATCCGAGGCAATTTCTTTCTCCCGGAGAGTGGTCTTCCCTGATTGGTCAGCCAAGGACAAGAAACAGATTAATTTTGCGTTCATAGACTTTGAAATAAAGTGATTCGAACGTTAAAACAGTGCAAGTTATACATTATATCACTTAAATCTTTAAAAACGTAAAACTTTAACAATTTTTCTACAAATTTAAATGAGGATTTTCGTAATTTATAAGCTTAAAAATTCTTTAAATGTGTGCACAAAACAAATGTGGCAGACGCGTTTAAAACGTTAAGTCAAATAAACAGGACGAAGCTCTAGATTTCCTTCTGTTTTAAAGATATATCCTAAAAATATTCTTAAATAATGTATCGTCGATATTAAATTAAAACTTGTAACGATTCATTAAAAAACACATTACGATAGTTTATTTTAAAGTACTGAATACTGTAAAAACTACTAGATACTGTAATAACTCGATATAAAATTATATCTCTATAAAATTTTATACGGCAAATACAACCTTTTTATATGAATTTGGAGCAGAAAATAGGAAATTTTGGTCTGGGGCTTTAAAGAGGTGCTCCAGAGAAGAGCTCCGCTTTTCACGGAGAAACCGCTTAAGATATAATCTGTCTGACCTCGTAAATTTGTATAGGAGACGGAGACATGAGCGGACCAATTAAAATTGTGCGGTTATGACGCCTTTTAAAAAACAAATTAGAGCGCATAAATCTTTTTTTAATTTTTACCTTTACAGAAAATATACAAAACAATTCAACTTTTACCCTTTAAAAAATCAAATTTTTGTTCAAAATTGAGTAATCTGAAAATTAATTGTTAAAATATGGCAATCTTTATTATTTAAATTAATTGTTAAAATCTTTATTATTTAACCATTTTTACTGAAAAATTTAACTGATTTTGTTGTTAAATAGTCGATTTAATTCTACAAATCAACCAGGTCAGCTAGGTTTGATATTTGCTGATAACAAATAAACAAAATAAACATATAAAAATATAAGATTATAGTTTTAATAACAACAGTGAACATTCCGATACGATACTGAATCAAATGGTAAAATCAAAAACCAGCGAACGCAAAATTAAACTTAGCTTTGTTTTCTCAGCTGACCAATCAGAGAACACCTCGGAGAATGGAGAGAAGGTGGCCTCGGATGCGGGTATGGAACGGCGTTTAGCAACCCGCAACCGAAACTGCTCATCACCAATATATAACTTAATAACGGTTGCCATAAATATGTATTGTAAGAGTCCCAAGAGCTCCGTTAGTACAACGGAAGTTATCCTTCCCGTGGTTTTCCCTGTGACACACGTAATGCAATTTTCGACATGGAATATATCCATATCTCCTCTTGTAAAACAATTCAAATTATAAAATGGTATTCCGTCATCTAGAGGGTGTATATTACATAAAGGAAAAATGTACAGATCAAAGAGGGGTGTTTCAAGGGAAAGGGTGTGAAGCCTTTTGTAACTACTAATGTGCGCGGAATTGGACTGGTTTTTTCATCACTTGTCTTTTTAGCAGTTTTATTGCATGTTACAGAATTGTTGTTTTTTTTTTGTGTAAATATTAATTTGTGCATGATTAATAATACTATTCTATATTTATGTTAGAGTAATATGGTGTTTCGTCTCTTTTATGTCTCTCCCACTTTTTTGTTTCTTTTTTATTAAAGAATAAAATTGGAAAACAAACAATCAGGACAATTACTTACTCAAGATGTTCAAGACAGACAATCCAGTAGTTAGATGTTCAAGACAGACAATCCAGTAGTTACAATAATAATCATAACATCTTTTCTTAAATCGTTTAAGAAGGTTGTCCTTAGTCATATCATGTCATATCATATCATCCTTAGTTCTAATATTGTGTAAGAAGATATGAACAAAAATTTCCATTTTAAATGAGGAGATTGAGATTTGTATTCAAACTGATAATGCTGCTTGCTGGTAACATCCGCAATTCCTGCCATTCAAAGTAAAAAAAGCTGCGTAGTTCCGTTTCGTTCTCAACAGTACGGTACCCAGTCAGACTTATTGTCTTGAATTTTAATGAATTTCTGTGAAAACCTTACCCCTGGCTTCAATAGCCCATAATTTTATTATCAAAATAGCTCTAGTGGTTTAGGAGATATGACCCCCAGAAAATGGCGTTTTTTTCGATAATTTTGTACTTGAAAAATTGCTTATTGGGTATAAAAGTTTAAGTTACACACCTATGCCTTCAAAGAAAGCGGCTAGTTTCTACTTTAATGATACCTTGATTGTTGAGATTGGTGCAGTGTTTGCCGAGACATTGCGTTTCCTGTACAAAAAACCCTCGTTTTTTTCGCTAAAAACACGAAGTTTGGTGAAAAAATGTTGGGCAAACCTAATCCCGATTTCGGCATAACATTTAACATTCAAAAACCATCACGCTTTGTGTCATTTTCACTAGTGATGGGCAGTTCCGGATGTTCCGGGAAAAATTTGGAATTCCGAAAATATGCCTTCAAAGAAAGCGGTTATCTTCTATTTTATGATACCTTGATTGATAAGATTGGTGCAGCTTTTGTCCAGACATTGCCTTTCCCGTACAAAAAAATCGATTTTTTTTGCTAAAAACAGAAAGTTTAGAGAAAAAAATGTTGGGAAAACCTAATCCCGATTTCGGCGGAACATTTAATACCTAACAGTACGCTTTGTATCATTTTCACTAAGTTTAAATTATATCTGGCTAACGCTGGAAATTAGAATGCAGACATAAGGGGACCAATTAAAATTGTGCGGTAATGGACGTTTGAACGCAGAATTTTTTTTAATTCCACCTTTTTACAAAATATACATAAATCAACCAACTTTAGCCTTTAAACAATTTGCATTGAATTTTCAAATTAAGTAATTTGATAAATAATTATAAAAATACAGTTTTTAATCTTTGTTATTAACCTGCTTTAGTGAAAAATTTTGAATGTTTTTTTTTGTTGCTAAATATCGCGGTCAGCTAGATTTTATTTGCCTACAGTGATGGGCAGTTCTCACGTTAGGATTTTAGGGCTCTTAAAATGTCTTATGGTTTCGTGATTACGTCATATATATTTTGTTTTGTGGTAATGGTTGTGGGAGGAGCTGTTAGAATCACCTTTATCCAATTAGCGCTTGGGAAACAATTGGATCTCCAATGAATGAAAGATCTCCATTTTTTCCCCAAACCCTAATTGGCTAAAACTGATTCAATAAGGTCATAACTCTGTAAAAGTCTTTAACACAACAATTTCCTTTCAAGGTAGAACACCACAGTTATGACGATTTTTACTAAAAGTTAGATGTCAACTTAGATATTAATTTTTGTCTGACAAAAATATAGTGCGATCGAAAGCTCAGATTATGATGTATCCAACAGTAATAGTTTCATTAATTACCGAATTTTCTACTTCGAGATATAGTTTGATGAATTTGAAGCTCAAAAAACAGTTTTTGGCCATTTAAAAAATTTGATTCGCTCAGTTTTTCCTGCAATTTTATAGAAAGTCAACGAAAAATAGGGGGCAACTTTTAGATGTGGTTTGGAGTAAAACGTAATTTAAAATTTTAAGAAAATTAAAAAAAATCGATGTTTTTAAAAGAAAAATCAAATTTAAAAAATCCTGAATTAGTTTTTAAATCAAATACAATTCATTGTATTGATTAGACTTGTGTCTAACTATTTCCAAACTTTGATTAAAATCTGAGCGAATCAATTTTTTTAATTTTCATTCAAATTTTTTTGATTTGACGCCGAGAAACCACATTTTGCAACGTTTGTTTAAAAGTACCTTTTACGATAGAGATGAAAAGCCAGTAGCTGATGGGCCAGTAGCTGAGTTAGAGTGTTGGTCTTGGATCCTCCGACCCGTAGGTTCGAGTCTCTCGCAGGCAATACTTTTAACGTCAAAAAATTTTTTTTTTCAATTTTTAAGTTTTTAATTAAAAAAGTGTTCTTTATTCAAAATACGCTAAATGAAAAATGAAAAAAATAGAATATTTTTGGTAATGAATTTTATTGTAATATAATATATTTTTGACATGTATTTTATTGGTGTCATTTAATGATTGTGTACGATAACAATTTTTTAAGAAAAATGAATGTCAAAAATTGAATAAGCAGGTCAAATTACGTTAGTAAAAATTAATTAGAAAATAATTGCCGTCAAAATCTAACTGTGGTGTTCTACCTTAAATGGGAGGGTTTTGACTATCATTGGGTTCCTCCAGGCAAAATTTGGAGTTCCGGTTCCTATTCCAGATTTTTGGAAAATCTCAATTCCGGTTCCGGGGTTTACGCCCATCACTAAAATTTTCTCATTAAAAGTAATCTAATAAAGCATTTTTAACAACTTTATAAAACAGATGATTCTTACAAAATTATGAGACAAAAATAAAATCTGTTTAAAAACAAAAAAAATTACAAACCCTTCCGTTTTTATCATTATAACTGCGAAAATAGCTATAGGTAAAATACTCGTCGCTGAGAATGTATGTAGGCGTGGTTTGTTAGAAAATAAATAAATCAACATTTATGATATTTTTTGTTTGTTTGTTATTATATTTAAACTTCATTTCACCTGTTTTTAATGAAAACTTTAAAAAATTCAATGCTAATTATAAGATTATTTTATATTACTTGGTTTTAGTGTAAAGAAGTCTATTGTATTATGTTTGCATTTTGTAATCAACGCTTTTATTTTTGTTTAAATTTTTGTTATGTTATACGTTGAAATTTTGGTTAAGATTATTTAGTGGTAAGTTGACATTTAACATGACCGTGGAATATTTGCTGCCATTTATTTTAACGGCACAGTGTCAAATGAATCATTTCAACTTGTTTCCGGTGTCGTAGGATATTCTGACTCCCCGGGCTAGAGTGACCCCCCGGTCAAAATATCCCGGGCTAAAGTGACTCCCCTCGTGATATTCCGCTTTCCGTTGTTGACGTTAATTATAAATCCAACAAAAATTGTTCCGCCTATCGTTGACGTTTATTATGAATCAAACAAAAATTTGCATATTTAAGTTCGTAAAACTTCTATTTCCAATAAATTTTCGTGCGTGATGAACAAAAAATAATGTTTTGATTTATTTATAAATGTGTTTTGAGTGTTTGAGATGTTTTTTTAGGTATATAAATTGTTTTCTTTAAAATGAATGTTAATATAATTTTAACAATTTAGTTTTTCTAAAAATAAATATCTCATATATTCTAAACAGTTAAGTAAACTAATAAACAGTAGCATGTACATGTAATTATGGTTGAAAGCTGTAATTGAAGTATACTAATTTGTGGTGTATTTTTATTGCGATTTAAATAATACCAATCAATGTTTCAGATCACACTAAAAAAATAGTATAGCACTGAATATTACTTTCCATCGGTTTATGAGTTATTACAAGAAAACTGTTGGTTAAAATGAATGCTTTTTTTCCACAGTTTCTAAAATAAATCATTTTTCTAAGCTGATATTAAAAAATACTAAACAGATATTACGCTAATGTACCAAAAAACTCACGTTACAAATCTGGTTGAATTATGAGAAATATTAAATGAATACTGTTTTTAAAAAAATATTAAATATTAAATAAATACTGCTTTACTGAATTAGCTTTTAAACAACCACCATATTCCAAAAATGATGTTAGGCCTTTGGTGTATGGTTTCGTTTTTGTTTACAAAATTTTTATAACTACAAATAATAAAAAAGCAAAATGTTTTTATTCAGTTCACATCTTCTAAAAATAAAACTTTCAATAACTAACTGGTAATAACTGAGTAACTGCATACAAAAAAACGCATCAACTGTAAAAACAAGTAAAAAATATTTTTTAAATGGCAGTGTTTATGTACTATTTCCTGCAATTAAACCTTATTAAAAACTTAGTTTTTTTGATATCCTTGCATGATTTTTGTTAAGTTGTATTAATAATCCGTGCAGTAGAAATGCTCTATTTTGAAAAGTGGTGTACAAATGTCATGATTTTTTTCAAACGGTATTTTTTTATCAAAGGTGGATATAAAAATCGAAATCAAAAAAAAAAAAAAAAAATTAACCCAGTTAAACTTAATAGCGCGTTTATATTTTAGTTGTTATATTTAGTACTAGCCTTGAAAAATGGGAGAAGGGGAGGGGGGGGGGGGGGGGGAGGGAGGGCGGGGAGGGGAAGAGAGAGGGGCGATTTTGCCCCGGGCGTGTGTATGGACAGAAAGGAACTAGGCTGGGCAGGGCTGGACGTTATGTGGACTATAGAAAGTTTGCATTTGGTTTGGCCAGCTGCTCACTAAATAAAAATTTCTACCATATGATAATGATTTGTTTATACATTTATCTAATCACACAGCACTGTTGCATTTTTTTTAGTTTGATGAAATGTCAATTGAAAAAATTATACTCACAACAGCAATCTTTGACAAGCGCGAAACCGCCACTTTTTCAATTTGAAGGTTATATTTTTATGTGTAAGAAACAACTATAAATTTGAAAAAATGGCGATTTCGCGCTTGTCAAAAATTGCTGTGAGTATAATTTTTTTCAATTGACATTTCATCAAACTAAAAAAAATGCAACAGTGCTGTGTGATTAGATCAATGTATAAACAAATCATTATCATATGGTAGAAATTTTTATTTAGTGAGCAGCTGGCCAAACCAAATGCAAATTTTCTATAGTCCACATAATGTCCATCTCAGACTAGTCTACATCTTTTCTGTCTAAACATACGCCCGGGGAAAAATCGCCCCTTTTTCCTGCTCTATTCTTAGAGCATTTTTCAAGGCTAGTCTACCACTTTTTTTGAATTAAATTAAAAAATAGCCTAATAAACTATAGTTTTAGCTGCGCAATGACATATGTTTATAATCATTCCGTTGCCGAGATATACTTTTTTAAATAAAAAATAATAAGAAGAAGATGATGAATTTAAATTACAAAATTTACCCACGTTGTTTAATTATAGTTAGTGCGGTGCAGTGGCGCTCCAGAACAAGTTTACCTACGTTCTCTAAATATAGTTGGCGAGATGCCGTGCGCCAATGATTGCAATTATTATTCTAAAGTAAAAATAATAAAACTCTGGATCTTCAAAAAACAGCGCCAAGCCAGAGCTTTGAGCTTAATAAAATAAATAAATAAAAAAATAATATCGGTTGATCACCAAAATCCAAATGCAAAAATATACTTATTTGAAAATTTTCAAGATTACACATAAGTTATGACAACTTTTGAGAATTAAAAAGTAGCTTCTTCTATAGTGATTGTTTTTTTAATGAAAATTTTTTGGGAAATTTTTTTACGATTTTATTTTCAGTTCCGCGTTTGAAAAACGCGTTTTTATGTTTTAAATTTTTCCTGTTGTGTGTTATAATTTTTGCTTTTAAGCTCAAAACTTACTTAATTTAACACTCTATTTTTGTTGATTTTTAAAATCATATTTTTTTAGAGGCCTATAATTTACGGTTTGGTAGTAAAAACTTAGTAAAAAAATCTAGTGTTTTATTGCGAATAAAGATTTAACCAAACCGTTACTTTTTGTTTGTTTTTTTTTGAAAGTCGTAAAGGAAAATTTGATGCAAAGGATTTTAAAACAATAAATTAACAAATTGAATAAACTTGTTTAAAAAATAAGTCAATTATCTCAGCTTTCATTTACTTGACTCTGAGTTCCCGCGTTAACCCACAGAGAAGATAAAGCAGGGGGGCTAAATATCCCGAGGAAGGAGCAGGCTAAACTGACCGGGGGGTCAGAATAGCCGGGAATTACGCCGGGCTATTCTGACCCCCCGGTCAGTATCTAGGGGAGTCAGAATATCCCGCGACACCGGCAAATTTAACGTATGTATTGTTTATTACATTAGACCTTTAATTTGATCTTTTGAAAAACCATTTGCTTTATTTGGTAAATTGTCTGTGTAGCATAAATTCCGAAATCCAACCACTAAAAATTGTTTGTTAGCATTCTTAAACAGTAGATCTACAAGAGCATACAAATTTTTAAAAATAATATCATGTGGCAAATTTGTATATAGCGTGCTAAAATCTGCACTTATAAGGTAATTAACATTATTCGCTTCTTTAATTTAATCTATAACTTGTGTGACTCCTTTACTAGGCTACGGTTAGGATGGCGTGGACTGAATGTATCTACTAATAGTTTTTTTTCAACTAATACTAATTTTACTAATAGTTAACTTCAGTTTTAGGGTTAAGGTTCACTACTAATATGTCCAAGTTCTAATAGACGAGTAACTAGTAAGACAAGGAACTAATTTAGAGTTTATTGTAACTTTCACAATATAAAACACACGAGTTATCACTAAATAACAATTCGAGCAGATAAGTATAACTAAGTTAAGTTAAAGATATCACAAATATTACAATGAAATCACGGCTGAAATTCCTTCTTTTATAGGTCTGCTTCTTGATTGATGTACCTAAAATCAATATATTTTTGTGTGGGTGTAATTCTATTCAAGTATTATATTGGTTATATTTTACTAAGGATTACGTAAGATTTGTTACACGTTGTTTCTGAAGGATTCGTGGTTCTTACGCGTTGTAATATCACGTGACCTGATGAATCAAGTTAACCGTTGTTAGTTTATCGATTCTACGATAAGTATTACCTAACTGAATTTTATAATAACCCTCGCTATCCAAATACCAGGAGTTTGTATCGATTTTAACCTTTAACATGATTCACTTCTATGTTTGTTTAATAGATTGTGTTTCTAGTATGAAACTACCGTAACCGCTTATTATTTAAAGGTTTTATTTTTCACTCTATGCTTTATTTATTTATTTAAAGTTTAAATATGTAACTCTTAGTTACATCCGTTTTCCCTTAGGGTTCAAAAGTAGTATAATGTTTTTTTTTCAAGTACAATTAAATTGCAAACTCTAACTTTATTTTTTCATTTGTTATTTATAATAGTGATTTTTCCAATATTCATTTTTCCATATTATGTGGTAATAATTTTATCATTGTTGCATAATCCGTTTATTTTTTCCAAAATATTTTCTTTACCTTGTTTTAAAGGGCTATTTTTTCATTTCACTTTTTTTTCAATTTACTATACAATTTCTGTATATCCGTTAATTATGTTTCATGTTGATTTAACCCTTTTTTTGTTCCGCATTCCCTTTTAAGCGGTCAGTATTTATATGTATAATTTTCAATCTGAGATTGGTGTATACAATTTTATAATGTTATTCTTGTAAGTCTTTAATTACCAATTAGCTCACATATGTAGACAGTCATTATAAGTATTTTAATATTATATATTAGTTTTTCATCAAAACACAAAAAAAATTTATATATATATATATATCCCTTTATACGGAGAAAACAGCTTAAAACCTAAACCACAAATTTAGCCGAAAATAGAAACATCTGACAGCTGAATTAATACTAAAACATATAAAAAGACTCGTAAACTTCAGAAATTATTTGCAACTTTTCAAATATTAATATTTTATTCATATAACTGTAAGTTTTACAAAATACACCTTAAACCGCGATAGAAAAGTTCACAAAGTTAATAACTTATAAAAGCCATAAAATGAATTTCATAATATCATACTTTCAAACAAGTGTTAACTGTTGTTAAAAGGTGTAATACGTTTCACAATAGACGCTAATATTTGGAAATTAAAGTTAAGGTCAGTCATATAACCGCAAGGTAATAACTAGCCAAAGCTAACAGCTAGTGTATGATAAAATAGCGTTGAGTGGCTAACACGTGGTTTCGCAAGTCACTTCAAAGTCGTTAAATCTGAGAAAAAAAAACAATTAAAGTCAGTCTCAAAAATGCCTTTAAGATAAAAACTAGCCAACGGCTAATTTATGAAAACAAGCGCCTGGACATCTTGAGGACAAGATGAAGCCCAGACAACAGCTGCAAGCGAGACGAGTGGAAAAATCCTATAAAAGAAAACTGATTTTGTGATTTTTCTTAATAATGAAAATTTTTGGAAGTTAAGTACCATCACATAACTCTGAAATGTTTATTATAGAAAGCCACCTTGAATTTCAATATGCTATTATTATTTCAGCCACAAAAAGAACGGTTATGATAATGTCCATCGCTGAAGCCAGGAACACCCTAGACCGATGGGGTTTTAATGAGGGGAAAAAGTGGAAAAATCTTTTACCCATTCTTACGGATACCAACCGCTTCGGTAAAAGCGGCAATATGTACAAACTAAAATATTCCGGGCCGGGAGAAGCTGTATTTTTATCTGCTCCGGTTCGGGCGTGGTTTGAGGCAGAAATTCAGCAGCTTTCGCTGGACGGCATTCCTTTTATAAAGGATTATCTCCGCTCCATAAGAACTTGGACCTTTCAGTCGGAATGGACACTTCCCACATGGCCCGAACCCTGGCCGAGCAAGCGCTAAATTTTGTCGGGGCCTATTTGGCTTTTCAAACAGAAAGGGCCGCTTTGGACAACAAAATTGAGGGCATCCTCCCCGGGGCGCGGGAAGAAGAAGAGAGGCGAGAGGCCATCCGGCAAGACATTGAAACAGAGATGGGGGTAAACCGCATCTTAGATGATCCTTTGTTAGGATCTATACACAATATAGACACTGTGTGTGAAAGTCTGGGCCTGGGAACCAGCCAACAGGAGGATGGAGGAGAAAGTACACCGTCTCCAGAAGAAGTTCAAATATGGTGACAATATGTGCATAATATAATATCTATGTAAATTATCCATTACATTGTTTTTCCTCTTTTATGGGTGGTCTATGCGCTGGATAATGACTGGGTTTAAGCTCTAACCATTGTTCGTTGTTTACAAGTCTCTTATAAGAATTGACTCTGTCAATCAAATCACTTAAAAGGATCGCTTATGTAACAAATATAAGTAACAATTTAGGATAAACAAAAAATAGAATATATAGGTTATAAAATAATATATATTAATTTTATAGTGTAAATATACATAATTTTAAATTTTCTTGGTCGCAGATTATATTTATGTTTGGTGACGGTCTCATTTTGCGGATTAATTATATTTGAACTTTCGTCAAGGAGCCGGATGTTTGTTAAGCTCCTTGATCGTGTAATTTTCTTCCGGCTGACAGACTCAATGAAAGTATGGTTGTCCAATGCTTTTAATGCCTGGGTACCTTCTTCTGGAAAGATAAAGGTAGGTAAAATTGTTGCTCGAGCGGGTTTTAGATGATTTACATGAACCCACTTTGGTTTTAATTTTGATTTAATATTAAGTGGCCGTATTAACGCGTTATTTTCAATTACTTCCAAAATTCGCATTGGGTGATAGGGATGGCTTAATTTTTCAATTAAATTTTTCTTTTGCATTTTGGTATAAAGATATGCAACATCGCCTGGTTTAAATAAATAAATAAATCGCCTTGTTTGCTGCGTAATGCTTTTCGACCTGTTCCCATGCACTTGATAGACCTAGTAACATATGTTTTAAAATCGTACTCACCTAAATATTTCGTATTAGGTATTTCAAGTGTTATATCAATAGGATAACAACAATCAGTGCCAAATGTTAAAAAATAAGGTGTTTCTCCCATTCCTTCATGTACACATGTGCGCAAAGCAAAAGATACAAAAGTCAAAACTTCGTCCCAATTCCTTTGGTTTGCATTAACAAAATGACTAACAGCTCTCATCATTGAACTGTGGGTTTTTTCAATTTTTCCGTTACTCCAAGGAGTATATGGGGTAAAACGTTTTCAATACCTAACAGTCTACATACTTCTTGAAAAAGTTCACTTCGATAATTGCTTCCATTATCGGACAACAGGGTTTCTGGACAGCCAAATACGCAAACTATTTTTTCAACAAAAACTTTTGCAATTGTTGCCGCGTCAGTTATGGGTACGGCATGAAATTGCACCCAGGCGGTTGCATGGTCAATAAAACTTACAATATATTTATTACCGCGGTCAGATAATGGGACGGGTCCCGCTATATCTGAGGAAAAAACACCAAATTTAGCAGGTATAGGAAGCGGTTTTAATGGTGCCTTTATTTTTGGTATAGCGTGTTTTTTTGTTTCACATGACTCGCAAGAATCAATATATTCTTGTACGTCAATACTCATAGTAGGCCACCAATACTTTTCTTGTATTTTATGAATTGTACGGTATGCTGATTGGTGACCCGCCAAAGGGCAATCATGATAATTCCTTAAAATTGTTTTAACTAATTTCGACGGAACAACTAGTTGATAACGCAATTTTTCTTTATTATTATAT